>VHZZ01000413.1:195874-209204 GCA_009801015.1 Silene noctiflora | reverse complement strand
AATAAATGGTAATGATGTGGCTTACTAAGCTAGATAAGTTGATGTGGCAATTAGATAAGTGTTTAGTTTGTGTTTTAATTATTATATATATAGATTAAAACATGTTCCACTGTCGTAATTTCAGAAATAATTTGTTATTGGTACAATTAGTTGCATTAATTTTCAATTTGCTCAATGGTTGGAGCTCCACATTCTAAACAAGACATCCACGGTTCAATTCCCACCAAGAGCCATACCTTTTGGAAAAAATATGCAAAAACCAAGCTTTCTTTTAGTAAAAAAAATTCCGATACCCTCCCTTAAGTAAAAACCTGCGTCTGCTCCTGTCTAAACCTAACAGTTTTTTTTTTGCATGTAGGTAATCGATGGCTAAGATGACAAGTTCCAGGAAGGGAGAGCTAATACTTCTATTATAATATCTAAATCTAAACGAACTAACCATGTATTGAAAAGTGGTTATTAAAAAGGATTTTTTAACATGTGTTTTAAAGGCATGCGTTAATAACACTTGAATGAGAAGTTTGATAGTTAATACCTCAATTGAGAATTAAAAAATATTTCTCTTCAATTTTCAATAAATGTGTGTGTAGCAAACTTTTCATCTAAGCCCATTTTACATATGTCGTCGAGTATATATGTTAGAAAATCGTTATACAAATTATTTTTATTGTAAATCTTCATTTGTGTAAGCTATATTGCTACGGTTATATTATATTCCATATTTTATGTACATTCCATACTTGTAACAATCCGACATACTAGTATCGTAACATACTACCGTTCTAAAGATGAGATGTCCATCTATGGGCCTGTTTTTTCTTGATTTAAGCCCAAAAACACAAAGTCGATCTTATTACCAATGTACTGTGTAGAATCTCTTATAAACACAGGGGCGGATCTGGGGGAGGGAAATGGAGGGCAGATGTCATCACGTGGCCCAAAAAATTCAGTTATATGTACAAGTCAGTACCTTTTGTATGCAATGTAATGATAGTGGTGTAGTGGTAAGTTTAGGGGATTGATAATTTGCAGAACCGAGTTTGATTCCCACAAACAACATTATTTTGCTTTTTTGGTTTTATTAGCTCTAAAAATAGCAAAAAATTTGCATAGATGTCTTGCGGTGTAATTTTATTTGCACTTTTTTTCATTCTTATTATATCTATGTAAGATTTATATTTATTTTTAATATTTTATTAAAATATATGTAGTCTTTTACGATATTTAATCATGTATATATGGCGATAAAAGAATACGATTACGTAAATAAACACAACGTAATATCAGAATTATGGTTAAAAAATTTTGTGCCCTCCTAAACCAAAATTCCTGCATTCGCCCCTGTATAAACATATCATAAGCTTCTTATTTTCACGATATTGGACAATTTAATCTTATAATCTCACGGAGCGTTACAATGCTATTACAGGGGAAAAAAAATGCAATTACTAATTACAATCTAACTAGTTTTAACTCGTGCAAATTGCACGGGTATGTTATTATAAATGTTATTATCTTCAAGTTTTTTTAAGATGTTTATATTTTACGTATATGTCATATTTAAAATTTTTGTTGATAAATTACATTTCAATTCATAATTTCTTAAAGACGAACCTAATATCGACAAAAAATTATTTCATTTAAAAAGATATATTTAAAAAAGTTATCACATAAAAAAAATGTAATCCAAAATGTTACACAGTACAATAATAAGTAAATGGTACTCCTATAGTGCTATTACAAATTCTGAAATTTTTGTTTGTACATAATGGCGGATGTTGTGCTACTTTCGGGACGGCCCTTGCCTTAATTGTTTTTCCATTTTTTCTTTGTACATAGGGGTATTAGACCTATCAAGTCATGACTGACTCGACCTGACCCATTTTTTTCAGGGTCAAGACCCAAAAGTTTCAACCCACTACCCGAATCCGAAATGACCCGTTAATTTAGGGCCGTGATCCAACCCCGAATGGGTCGATCCGTTGGATCAAAGCTAAATAAATAAATTTATTAAAACATTAATATTTATATATTATATTTGAACTAATGGTAAAAAAATTATTTCTTTAGTACTTAAAATTACACGCTGTTAAAAATCAATTTTTTAGCGTTTTCAAAATAAAAAATCATAATATGAAGTTAGTTTTTGTTACAAATTGAGATTTATCTGTTATTGTAATTTAAACACAATTGTTATATAAATAGCATTAGTAGATCTCGTGAGAGACGTCTCCCACTAATGGAAAATACCCGTAGAAAATAAGTAACTCCCTCCTCTTATCATGTGAGAGGTCTCTCAATAACGTTACTGAGAGACCGCCTCTAAAGTTTTTGTGAAAAGTATTATTCTTTGTATAAGATAAATTATTCCTATATAAAAATAGCATTATTCTTTGTATAATAAGAAATGAACATATTTGGTGGTGTAGTCAAAATTCAAGTACACACAAAGAATGGTAATTGGTGGTTTATGGGTTGAAAGCATAATTGACATGCAAGTAAAGTGGTGAATGTGCAGTTATTTTGCAATAAAACATTGTAAAATGTACGGAAATTTGTTTTGTGCATAGAAAATGAGAGATGACGTGGTTTAACCACAAATATTTTAATGTTCTTGCTTTAAAAGAATAAAGAATTTTAAAAATAAAAAAAATTAAAGGTATTATATTTTTACAAAAAAACAAACGTTTGTTTTTATTAAATATTTGTTATGTTATTATAAAATATTCCAGCCGAGTTTATATTTTCTTAAGATTATTGCAACTATATGCATGATTGCATTAAAATTATTTTTTAAAAAAAGAAATTTTTATATTTTGTTTTTTAATCTCTTTGTTCATTTACAGCTAATTTATAATTGCATTTTGTATTTACTATTCCCTCTAAATATATATGTTCTTCCCATTTCTCTATTATATGTGAGTAGTATTTTAATGAAATGGGAAGAACATATGAATTTGAAGGGAGTATTTAATTTTTTGTAAATTGATATAATATAATAATTTGAAGGGAGTATTTGTTATCAATTGGTGAATTTTTTGTACCTAATTGTTATTGTAATTTATTACTGTACTAAAAGTTTGGACTTTATTTGTATCAATTGGTGTAATTTGTTAATACTTACGTACAAACCATCATTATTTTTTAATATTTACGTACAAATTATAAACGTAATCATTTATGTACAACGGAATTTTATTAATTAATTCTTTAATATTTGCGGTGGGTCCCGCATTTAATGTTTTTTTTTAAAAAAAACTTGTATGTAGTGACGTAGCTGCACAGATTTGCACGAAATGTTTCTGTATTTATATAAACTAGTTTTAACCCGCGCAATATTTTGCGCGGGTTTACTATTTAAAATTTTTAAAAACTATATTGAATTAAATACATGTTATTTATATAAAAATACAGCTTGTATTTAATATTTGTATTGATACATTTTTCCACTAACCTTAAGTCCRCAAATTTTTACTGAATGTTCTTTTTAATTGATCAATTTTTGTCAATTGGTATAATTTATTATACTTTATTATTAGTTGTAATTTATTAGTGTAGTAAAACTTTGGACTGAATTATTTATTATTTAGTTTAAAATATGCATTATTCATTTATATTTACGTWGAAAATATAAATATAAACATAAACATTTACCTAAAAAACATGGAGGTTTTTAGAAATTAATTCCAGAGAAACGGACAATTGCTCATGAAAATGGGTAATGAATTTTTATTTTTTATCTTTTTGTTGCTTTCCCAAGTTAAAAAAATTGTAGATCTGAAACATTCATTGTTACTTTAGAAAAATATTCATGTGTTCGATTTTTAATAATTAAAAAACGTATTTTTCTAAATTTTTTAGCAAATATAACCTGAATTTGTATCGGGAAATAAACAATTTCTGATTTTTATTCTCTTAGTTTTTACCGTCAATGATTGAAACATTTTTTTTTACCTTTTTGATTGTTTTTCTTAATTTTCAGCGGCGATGACATTTTTTATTTCCTAAAAATAACAATTTTTGATTTTTCCTTCATTTTTAAATGTTCATAAAAAAATCAAATCTTTTACACATTTTAAAGGAAAATATTTCCTGAAATTGTACATTGACCCAAAACTACTGCTTTTCCAATTTATTTGACGATGTACTGAGTACTGACCTTGATCATTTAAAAATTGGAATATCATCTTTTATTAAATTTTTAATTATTATATTTTATACTAATTATAAAATTTTAACTATAATTATTAAATTATTAAATTTATGTAAAATGGAATATCATCATTTGTGTAAAACAAATTGCACAAAACGTACGGCAGTTGTAAATGTGGGCCAGTAAAAAAAGGTAGATGTGTTGATGACGTGGCTTCACAATATTGCTTTAAATGTTTTTTGTATTTATATAGATAAAATAAGTTAAGATTGAACGTTGTTGCCACGTTTCTGTATTTATATAAAAAAAACTTGGGTGTTACAATGCTATTACAGGGGAAAAAAATGCAATTACTAATTACAATCTAATTGAACGGTGTTGCCATTTTTTTTTTTCATAAAAAATAAGAGTACGAAATCCAGCTTAAAAGTTGGGATTTTGATTGATATTAGAGAGCATAACTTTTGTATTTTACTATATGTCAATATATCAAAAAATAAAATAAAAAATACAAACACTTCTAAAAATTTAATGAAAGAAATGTGAATTTGAGTGAGAAGTAATAAAGATAACTTGGGATTTTGAACAATATTAATTAGATAGCTAAGTTTCACGCAAATTATACTGTATAATTTGCTAAGACTTATACTATAATACCGGTGCAATCACATATAAAATAATTATAGTAAAAATTGATAATTTTATGTTAAGAATCCGACAATTTTTATTATTATAAAATGACCACTTTGTCACTATAACATAAAATGGTCGCTCTTAGCATAAGCAGACACTTTTTGTCTATCACATCATACGACAGTCGCATACAATAAATATATAAAATATTTCATCTAAAATATAGTATCATTATTTTTTTTTTCAATTTTTTGTGCATCAATCTCATACCCAATGTCCCAATCCCATTCTGGGTATGATAAACCTTATGGATTTACAAAGCGTCTTGCACAAGCCGAAGACGGATAATGCCTTCCTACAATAAGCCAAGTGGAAGGGTAAGTAGGTGAGAAATGGAGTACTATCCGTCTTCAACTTGTGATTTGTGATGAATTTTAGGTATAACTTAATAAGAATATAAGAGCCTAATTTTGTCAAACAAACATTTAATAAAAATTCCATTATTCAAAAAAATCAAAACCCATACATTAAACTTATCAATTGTCCCTCTTAAGATCGGTAGATACCTTTTAAGATTAAAACAGTTTAAACAACAACCCACCTGATTACACGAGACAAATCTTTTGATTATCCCGAAACATTGGACTTTAATTTGAACAGTTTCAAGTTAACACGAATATATCCGTTTTAAACGACTATTCAAAACCCATACTTGATTTAGTACCTTCAAATAGTAGCCCGAGACCCGAGTCCAACATTTACCTTGCTCGCCAAGGTGTTTTGCCCTTCCTTTCCTCTCTTCTCCTCAGAGTCTTCTCCAGCTTCAGTTCCTCCGTTTCCCTCTGCACTTTCTCCCTTCATCCTCCTTTCTTCTAGGTATATACATTTTCTCATTTTCTTCTTTCAATTTTTATTAGTTTTTATATATATATATATTCTCAATGCTGCTTATTTTTCCGCAATTATTTGTTTATTTTCAAATTTTCAATATGTTTATTTCTGTAAAGAGGTTGGTTGATTGTATAGCGCTATGTTAGACTAGATATTTTGGATTATTCGTCGAAATATCGGTTATCGTTTCGAATACATTGGATTAATTAGTATTCCGTATGTAAATTGCTTAGCTTTTACTTGCTGTGAACTAATGTAGTGATTTACGGTGTATTAATGCTGTCGAAAGGATGTTTTCGCGGCGCAATTTGTGTGATATGTGAATTAAGTGTTCCTGTGATTCGTTGTTATAGTTTAGAAACTGTAGGGTTTCGATCGCCACGCTTATGAGTTGGGAATGGAGTTCATGTGTTTGATTATGGCATGGTTCGTCGTGTTCTGGTTATGTGAGTGAGTAATACGGAATATGTTTACTCTAGGGTTTGCTTGGGACGAGAGTAATCGCTGTAGGAGTAAGCGAGGGTCATCTATAAACGGGAAAATAATCATCCCAATTACCCACATATGGGAGTATAGTTCCTCCACACTCTATTTTTCCATCTTCCGATATCTCCTTACCTATTTTTTCATCAATAAGCAGTGTTTTGGGTCCTCTGGGAAGATCCTCAAACCCAAAGTGCTTGTGGTTGGCTTTGGTTTCTGGCCATTTGCTGCCGATCTTTTAGCTTAGAGTTCTCTAGTGTGAATTCATTATTCCATTATACTTCTGCTGACAATCTGTAATTATCCCCCGTATTAGTAATCTTTGATGGGTGGTTGATTTGTAAGTTGGGTAATGGTTATGTTACTATTTGTTGTTGGGCATTGTCTGATTGGTTTATTATCACAATATGTCATTTGCGATCTTCAATATTCAAGGTTTTTTTTTATGGTTTTTTTGTCTCAGGTGCATATTAACTGGTGTGAGTCATGGCTGGGGCTTTACTTCATTCAATTACTATACCGGCTTCATTTACCTACCAAAGAAACGTACAATTTCAGAGATCAGGAAATGGCCGAAAGGCTGTGAAGATGATGGCCATCCTTCAAGCACCTGGATATCAAATGAAAAGTTTCTCTGGGCTGCGAGGTGGTAATTCTTTGGATACTTTGGGATCTACTAATGATTGCTTCTATACCAAAATGAGGGCGGTGATATCTGTACGAAGAGGGAAAGCCAGCCGCGTTGTAGTCAGAGCAATGTTTGAACGTTTCACCGATAAAGCTATCAAAGTTATTTTGCTAGCTCAAGAGGAGACAAGACGGGTAGGACATAATTTTGTCGGCACAGAGCACATTCTTTTGGGTCTTATTATGGAAGGCACTGGTATAGCTTCAAAGGTACTGAAATCGATGGGAATTAATGTGAAAGATGCACGTGTTGAGGTTGAGAAAATAATTGGACGCGGCAGTGGTTTTATTGCTGTTGAAATTCCATTCACTCCTCGTGCTAAGCGGGTGTTGGAACTTTCGCTGGAGGAAGCTCGCCAACTTGGTATGTCATAGTGGCAACTGTGTGTGCTACTGGTTTCCACTGTACACATTGTGTCGTTAGTTGACTTCCCCTTCGCCAGTCTTTCACACCTTGTTACTGGATTTGCTTACCCTGAGATTTTGTGTCTTCGCATATTTTTCCGAAGTCAATTTTCCATCCACATGTTTGCAAAAAAAAGTCTTAGGATACTGTAGTGACTTGTGAGTGTGCGCTTATTTAGTAATGATGTGAACACCCTACAAACTCATCGTTTCCGTAGGTGTGGATCTTTTCATGAGAGATAATTGGATGTAGACCAAATTGTTGTTCTCCTGGCCTGAAATATGAATTTAGGCTGACAGGCTGATAATCTGACCATCAAATGTCATCTCTCGTAGTTCCTTCCACTCTCCTTTGTTCATGTTACCCTTTGTTCTTACGCGAACACACTTCTCTTTAAGAACCTCACAAGTTGAGGAAGAAGAGAAGGGAAGGGGGATAGAGGCGAGAGATGGGGGGAGAGGGGCTGTAGCTATGATATTTCTTATCCACAGTTCTTTTTTATTGTAGGTCACAACTATATTGGAACTGAACATTTGCTTTTGGGTCTTCTTCGAGAGGGTGAAGGAGTGGCTGCCAGTGTTCTAGAGAACTTGGGCGCTGATCCACGTAACATTCAGACACAGGTTTGAGGGTATTATCTTTAAATATGTTAAATTATTGTGTGTACAATTGCATCTAAAAGGAATAAATTTTTCTTTGGGTTTAATAGGTTATTCGTATAGTGGCTGAAAACACGGAAGCTGTTGGTGCTGGTGTTGGTGGAGGCACTACAGGCAGTAAGATGCCAACCTTGGAGGAGTATGGAACAAATCTGACAAAGCTGGCAGAAGAGGTACGTTTTAGGACTGATGATGATTGTTACTCCCTCTATTCCAAAAGGTTGTTAACATTTTTTTTGAAATTCCCTCTTGTATTTTAAAAAATGTAAACAATGTGTTGGGATGGAGGGAGTATTTGCCTTCGAGCATTTAAAATTTAATGCATCGTCTCATTAATCTTCGTGATGGGCTTTTCGAGGTTTCAAATTCTGATCATAAATATGTTAAAAAAAAACAATTGATTACTAAAATGTTTCCATTTATCATCTGAAAAATCTTTCACAAATTATACTTTCAACAAAGAAGCAAAATATATAAATTCCAAAAAATTACAGCGAGTTATGAAACTTAGACCTCAAGAACTGAAACAGGAACATCACTTATTGTCTGAAATGCGATTATTTCCTCCTTGAAGGGAAAATTGGATCCTGTTGTTGGAAGGCAGCCACAAATTGAGCGTGTCATTCAAATTCTCGGTAGGAGAACAAAGAACAACCCTTGTCTTATTGGAGAGCCGGGAGTTGGAAAAACAGCAATTGCAGAGGGCCTTGCACAAAGAATCGCAAATGGTGATGTTCCTGAAACAATTGAGGGAAAGCAGGTAGTGCACTGTAATTCAAATCTTGAACAGTGTGCCAAACAACATTAGTCACCTTCATGTAGTTTCTGTGTTTTTCTCTCCCTTGGTTTTTTGTTTGGTTTTAACAATTGGTTACTACTCATTTTTTCAATTGCTGAAGCAGCTTCTTGGATTTTACTATAGGCTTATTGGCAAAAGTGCAAAACTATGTAAAAGAATTGAATCACGTAGTATCTATTCCAAAGAGTCTCAATGATGCTTCTTATTTCACTGCTCTGGGGGGTGGGTGTTCTTTGTTGATTATTAACATAATA
Organism: Silene noctiflora; assembly: GCA_009801015.1. NCBI lineage: Eukaryota > Viridiplantae > Streptophyta > Magnoliopsida > Caryophyllales > Caryophyllaceae > Silene > Silene noctiflora. Next base: position 200,239 of record VHZZ01000413.1, on the reverse strand, counting down.
TTAAATTCATTTTCAGGTTATAACTCTTGATATGGGTCTTCTGGTTGCTGGAACAAAATACCGTGGAGAGTTTGAGGAAAGACTGAAGAAGTTGATGGATGAAGTTAAGCAGAATGATAAGATTATTCTGTTTATTGATGAGTTGCACACTTTGATTGGAGCCGGAGCAGCAGAAGGAGCTATTGATGCTGCTAACATCTTAAAACCAGCTCTTGCGAGAGGTGAATTGCAGGTACATAATGTGATTCTTAATAAATATATTAATTGGTAGGTACTTTCTTGAGGTAACTGTGAGGAAGGTACCAAATTATGTGTGGTTGCTTGCAGTGCATTGGAGCCACCACTCTTGATGAATACAGAAAGCATATCGAGAAAGATCCAGCGTTAGAGAGAAGGTTTCAGCCTGTTAAAGTGCCCGAACCAACAGTAGATGAATGCATACAGATTCTAAGAGGGCTTCGTGAACGCTATGAGATACATCATAAGCTTCGCTACACAGATGAGGCCCTCGAGGCTGCAGCACAGCTTTCATACCAGTATATCAGGTTTGCCTTCCTCCAATTCTATTTAACAATGATACTAGCATAGGATTAGATATCAGGAGCAAGCTGATAGGTTGATGCCAGGATGTACCCTAATAACGGTGATGAGGCGCTAATAGGTGAGCATAATGAAACAGAATTAGGATCTTATGAGGCTCTTTTGTGATGGGAGAGGATAGTTTAGCCTAATGTCTCCGTCATATCTCATATTTGCTTTGAAAACTTAATATTCTAGTTTTAGTGGATATTCTATTTTGAAGGAAGTATAAAATTAACCATATCCTCAGTCGTATAAAGGCACAAGTGCACATGCTTTATAAGATTTCTTCTTGCTGAAAATGCATGTTGTGAAGGAATAAGTCATCAATCAATGTTATTAGGGGATTTGGAACTTGTTCTAATGCATCGCTCCAAGCCCGGTGCATGCATTTATTCCGTCTTGGATTCTGCTTTGAGGGTGCTTGTAGATTCCCTGCACTCTGCATTTAAATCCTACCGTCATCCGCTTTTAACTAATACCACATGGCTTAGAAGGGGTGGGTAATGTAGTTGCGTGATATTGTACCGTGTTATATTAGCACAATGCCATTTTGAGATGGTTTTCTGCATTTTCATCATCATTTCCCCATCAAATTGCACTGAATTCTGATTGTTGATGTTACCTAGGATTATATTTGAACCCTGTCATAAGCTGCTAGCTAGTTAAAGTAAAACATCTTGGTCTCTCACAAGGGTGTTTACATCTAACACTTGTGGTTGGGATTCTGTTGCCTCATGATATTTGTTTACTGGATTTGTTTTTTAAGTTTTCCTTTTGGAACGTTCTGGTCTATATGTTGTAGAACTAAATGTCACATATAATGCTATCCAAAGCATGGTAGTTTTGTTATTTGGGAAGGTTGACTTTTTTGTGGTATGTTGACACGGTGTCGGACTGTCGGGTAATGGGGTATTACTGTTGTTTTGTCTACATTTTGTGGGATAATATTGTTAGCTGATCTCAACACACTTGAGAATTCTACTTTAGCGTAGTTAGCTTGAAAAATATTCCCTCCAATTTTATTTTATTTCGTCTTCTCACTTTTTTTCGGCCACTTAAGAAATGTGTTGAAACAATACTCTTCCTCTCACCCATTTACCAGCCATCCATACTTGACTCAATGACACAAACCCCGCCTCCTGACCTCCTCTCACCTTGACTCTCATTCTAACAACCACCCTACTCCACTCGTCCCACCTGACCTCACACCAACCACTACATGACCACACAACCGGAATGATGGAATTGATTTAACACTTGGAAGTTGGAACGCTGTAGATACAAAATGATGGAATTGTAGTTTTTGGTCACGGGGCTCGAATATTTTTTGTCATAAGAGGAGTATGTTTCACAACTTTTGATACTGGTCATTTTGCTACAGCGACCGTTTCCTGCCTGATAAAGCTATTGACCTACTTGATGAAGCTGGTTCTCGGGTTAGGCTGCGTCATGCTCAGGTATGAGTTGTGCTTTGCATCTCACATGTATCATATTTATTTATGTCCAATCTCTTACAGTTCCAATTCCTTACAGCTGCCGGAAGAAGCTAGGGAGCTTGAAAAAGAACTCCGACAAATAACAAAGGAAAAGGATGAAGCTGTTCGAGGAGAGGAGTTTGAAAAGGTACTCCGAGATATTTGATTGTGGATCTCGGTTTTGTTTAGTGCTAAGTTAATTGTCAAAAAGGTTCAGTTCAGCTCCATATTTTGGATTTTGCATGCTTAGATGTCTGATAGACTGGTTGTTTCAATAGTTTCTTAGTGCTCTTTCTTGTTTACAATACATTTTGGTCTGTTTTAGCCATTTGTTTGTTTTTCCAGTATATATAGGGAAATTGTGTGTGTTGAAAATATTGTTTTACTCTCATTTATGTTATGAGTTGTACATCGTGACACTCTAACCATCCATCATAATTATCCCTACTTCACTTACATATACTTGAAAAAAAGCCGATACTAGAACAAACATAAACAAATGGGTGAGGCAAAGGGAATACGTTTTTTCTTATGTGAAATGTGGAAGTTTTTCTTTGCTGTCTTCATTGTGCTTTGCAACTTCTTACGCGCAAAACTGCACGTGCTTAATCTGTATGTTATTTTGCAATTAGGAATAATTACATTTATCATGGGCAGGCTGCAGAGTTACGTGACCGAGAAATAGACGTCAAGATCCAAATTACTGCTCTTATAGAGAAAAACAAGGAAATGAGCAAGGCTGAAACAGAAGCTGGTGATGTGGGCCCTGTTGTGACAGAAGTAGATATTCAACGCATTGTTGCTTCTTGGACTGGTATTCCTGTTGACAAAGTATCTTCAGATGAATCTGAGCGTCTCCTCAAAATGGAAGAAACCCTTCATTCGAGAGTTATCGGTCAAGACGAGGCTGTAAAAGCTATTAGTCGTGCCATTCGCCGTGCTCGTGTAGGTCTCAAAAACCCGAATCGTCCCATTGCAAGTTTCATTTTCTCGGGTCCCACTGGTGTTGGAAAATCCGAACTAGCAAAATCCTTAGCTTCGTACTACTTAGGATCCGAAGAATCCATGATTCGGCTCGATATGAGTGAGTTCATGGAGAGACATACCGTCTCCAAACTAATTGGGTCTCCACCAGGTTATGTGGGTTATTCGGAGGGTGGCCAGCTCACTGAGGCCGTTCGGCGTCGGCCTTACTCAGTGGTGCTCTTTGATGAAATCGAAAAGGCCCACCCTGATGTTTTCAACATGATGCTTCAAATACTTGAAGATGGAAGGTTGACTGACAGCAAAGGACGGACAGTCGACTTCAAGAATACTCTCCTAATCATGACATCGAACATTGGAAGCAGCGTTATCGAGAAAGGTGGCCGAAAGATAGGGTTTGACTTAGATTATGATGAGAAGGACAGCAGCTATAATACAATAAAGAGCCTGGTGACCGAGGAGTTGAAGCAACACTTCAGGCCTGAGTTCTTGAACAGATTAGATGAAATGATAGTATTCCGACAGCTTACAAAGCTGGAGGTGAAGGAGATTGCAGACATAATGCTCAAGGAAGTGTTTGAGAGGCTGAAGCCCAAGGAGATTCAACTTCAAGTGACCGAGAAGTTTAGAGACCGAGTGGTGGAAGAGGGTTACGATCCTAGTTATGGAGCTAGGCCTTTGAGACGTGCCATTAATAGACTTCTTGAGGACTGCATGGCCGAGAAAATGCTTGCCAGAGAAATCAAGGACGGTGACTCTGTAATTGTTGATGTCGACTCAGATGGGAATGTTGTTGTTCTTAATGGTAGCAGCAGCAGAGCCTTACCCGAGTCAGTACCAGAGTTTTTCACAGTCTAAACTCTAAACGTAGCCATTGGTACTTGAATTTGATACGGTTTTCAAGGAGACGGATGTTAATAATTTTTGGAGTAGGCAGCAAGTTTGGAATCATCACAGAATTGAGTATCGGTCATCGGAGTACTAGTCTCAGGAGCAGGAAAATTTATGATTTTTTTTTTTTTTGCTTGAATAGATGAAGCTGATAGTAATGCAGTTGGAGAGTTAACTAGTTGAAAGTGTAAGACAGCCTTATTCAGGCCTATACGAGGTAATTAAATGGTAAAATGTCATAGATTAACCAAAGTGGAACATTTTATCAAGGAACATTATCGAACGTTTTAGAATGATGTTCTCATTTGTTGAATATATGTGAGGAGTATTTTAATAAACGGTATTTATTTTCGCAGTACGTTTTTTACTCAATACAGTACTTATTGTATCAAACTTTCCATTTGTTTGCCCTTCACCAAAAAAACATTAAACC
>VHZZ01000413.1:115276-154702 GCA_009801015.1 Silene noctiflora | reverse complement strand
ATGAGTCAACACCTAATAATAAAGACATGGATTTTAAACTCTAAAGTATCTAAAAAAAGGTATCATCTAAAATGTATGCAATCATTAAAATGTACGAAGTATTATCTTACACCGTACAATAATAGGTAAATATAGTACTATGAATTCTAAAGTGAATTCTAAAATTTTTCTTTGTACATGACAATGGTTGATGTATATTTACATGATTATTGACTTATTGTCGTCACTGAAAAAAAAAAAAAAAAAATCTCGAGTCCCTTTTTGTTGTCACCCTATAATATGGGTTTGCTTTATTTTTAGTTTTGAAATCGTACAATTTTTTTATAAAGAATATAGCCGAGCATACACTAAGAGTTGTATGATATAATAAAGAGTTATATCAAAGGATCCATGTGAACGATGAACTGTGTATATATCAATAACATTAATAATTGAGATCCTCCGAGTCTTAACGGTTCGTTGTTTGGTGGGTTGGAAAATGGATAATGATTTAACATTGTTGTATTAGAGAAAATGGTAAGAAAAAGAAATGAAGAGAATTCATGCTCAACATTTACATGTTGAACGATACTTTTATATTTGATTAATCCCACAAAGAATAAAAGTTGTAAACAAATGATTGATACGGAGGAAGTACAATGAACGGCGAGTTTTGAAGTGTACAGAATTCTTCAAGTCCGTAAATCTCCTGCTATCTTTTCTTTTCTTTTTTCAGTTTCAACAATCGCGACGTAACTATAACACAAGTAGAGTTTTGACGAGCAACACAAACAGCTTAATTACACCCAAATTTACAAATATTCTGACATCGACTGAAACTCACATACACAATTGGCAAATGTACAAACTCGGAAACTAAGCAAAATTTGTCAATATATTTCAACTAGGGGAAACTGATTGAATTGGTGTCGGAATATTCATTATGAAGAATTCTCAGAGTCAGCATCATGTTTATCATTGTCACCTTCGACCAAGGACGGGTGATGTTCAAGCTCTTTACGAGATGCCTCCCAAAGTTGCTGTTCTATCCCAAGTTTCCGCAGCTCAATCAAACCGCGGTCAACTGCCAAAATACACTCATGTTAAGACGCTTTCAAGTTTTTCAACATATGAACCATTTAGTAAACTGGAGCATGGTATAATCAAGGTCAACTAATTTGGAGATGTCCGGGAGATACTTGTGACCACATTTTAATGCGACATTGGGTGGAGAGAATAGTCTGCAACTACTAATACCCAAACTATGTAGTTTAGAGAGATGGGTGAAAACACAATTAAAAAGCATATTGACAAATGTTCATTCTTGTACTACAGAATCTCCTGCTGATAAATAAATATATTAAAACAAAACATAAAGCGTGGGCGAAGTGGCTAAAAAAAGGTTATAAAACATTGAACTCGAATAATAATAGAAATTGGGTGTTGCTCAAAACTAGTTCTGCTGACCAATTTTCAGATGACATGGCAAGGTGACAATTAAAGAGATTTCAACAACTGAATTAATATTTCTTTTTCATGTTTCATGTAGCATATTCTACAATATTGCTGAGGTTCAGCTAAGAAATAAATTTAACATTTAAAAACTCACCATCAACTGCATCCTGTAAAGTTGGGGACTGTCCAGTGCGGTTCGTCCATAACTGAAGACGTTCTTCAGCAATGTCCTCCTCGACCTGATAATCTTTTGCTCTTTTCCAAAAATACGCCAACCAAGCCTAAAGAGCAAGTCAGACGATATTAAAGAAAAATGTTAGTCCTGAAACAATTGACAGGAAGAAAGCCTAAAGAGCAAATCAGAAGATGTTAAAAAAATATTAGTCCTGAAACAATTGGCAGGAAAAAAACCCAAGTATCCTAATGCCAGCTCAATCACTCTCCAATCTCATGATAAGTTTGGCTGAACTTCCAGGATAGATTGTAAATTAACTCAGCTACTCATCCTCACTTGAGACAAATTATTGAATAATGAGACAGCTGAGGGACTGAGGGAAGCACAGAGGATATCTCTCATATGATAAACGTAAATACGTCGTTTCATGGAAACAGCCTAATCCATAATGGCTATAGTTGGATATCTTGGTTTAAAATATTGATTACTGAGGCACTATCTCAGTTTCCAAAGGTAATATCCACCTATCATATCGCCACAACGAAATATTCAAAGGGCTCGTACGTATCTAAACTTGTTTTTTCCTAATGTTCCAGAATTTTCACACTGATCCCTTCCTCCAATACACACTTCCGCAACAACCTCCTCATACAGTAGCACCTCCGAACCCTTTTACGTGGGCATGCTGGACTCAAAGGTCCAAGCACCTGACACAGCAGCGGTTAGGCTAGTATTTAACACCTCCTCGTAATAATTCGAATAGGCCATTCATGAATATATCACAGATAGGATATGAAGGTGGCTACTATGTTGATATTTTAAAGTTAGGAGCCGTACACGGTAATGATGGATGGTAAAACCCACCTACACAACCAAAACCAAAGGCAATAAATGGTTTATCCCTTGCATGTGGGATATATTATTGTCCTTACGACAATTAGCTTACTTAAAGTTTTCTTACATTATGAAAACCAAACGCATCCAGCATGTCAAAATATATGTCAAAAATTGTACTATGAGAAGGGAGATGTAAGAACAGACAGGGTCTGGGCAACTAGAAAAGCCATTTTGTTGAAATAATTTCCAATACAAAGAAAAACACCGGGTGAATCAGCGCCACAAGGCCCACAATAAGACCAAGATAATTTCTAAGATACAAATGTGACTCCGCCATAATGTATTAACCACTTAGCAGTGGGAAAGCCAGAAATCGGGGGTTGATGATAGAAAACTTCATATTAGGAAATGAGGAGAGGGCAAATAATAATTAATAAAGACTAGAAGGTAAACTACAAAAATTACTTATAAATCTGCAAATATAAGCCGGTGAAATTAGAAGGCTCATTGGCTCAACTTTATCTTTTAGAATTGCCGCCGCCCTCTTTGGACCATTTTTACACATGGAGAAATCTATAAATAACTATCAGGAAAGTTTACTTAAAAAAGAGTTTGCAGGGGCAGCAGCCAACCCCTGTGCTACATTGAATGAATGCACATAACAAGAGCGGCAAAATATGATGATAGAATGAGCACCGTCCTGTGAGAATTATGTTGGGATATCAAAGTGTATGATAGCAAAGTGTACCATAGCCTAATAAGCTCATTAGCAGAATGATAAAATGAGGCATTCAGGTGTATCTATTATGCTGCTCCCACCTAATAATGCTAGTATAATGGCCAACTAACTACAGACAGTAGATCTTCATCTTAATATGTATGTATGTGCCAAAATAATAGAATACCTCCTTAAAAAGAACATCATCTGACTCCTCTTGACTCAATTCTGCAGAAGACACAGCAAGTAAATCAGGACTGTTGTACAATTTGGGAGCCATCAAGGCCTCATTAAACCGGAATAACTACTCATGACATAGAAATGCAGAAGACTTAAGAACTGAAGACTGACTCTGCAACACAGTAACACACTAAAAGTCAAATAACTATTCGGAAAAGCATATTTAAAAAAAAATGCATTTCTATGCATGCTATCAGGTGCATTCAGTCACCAATAATTTTAAAGAATAAACAATTGACAGTGAATGCATTACCAAATGACTCCATAAATTTGGGATCAGCAACCACTTTCTGATCTGGAGGAATATTAAAAAAAAAACAGTCAATAATGGATACTAAAATGAACAATAAAAGCAAACTAAGGAGTCCAACGCGGTGCCGCCATGGTTCTCTATATGTTGTATTGTTGTGCACTACTGCACATACAGGTTAGTACTTGCAAAGCACAAGCTGTGAAAGTTCACTACCCCAAAAGGAAAATGCAATACAGATAATAATAGATGAATTAATGATAAAAATCGATTTTAATCATGTAAAAGCAGGAACAGACCAAGTATTACCTCGAATTAAATTCGGGCGTCTTCGTTGTGCCATGGATAGTGCAATTGCATCTTCAATCTGTAACAAGGATAAAGCCCCTTTTATCAGAGTCTAACACCCATCATAATAATAATAATTTTACATATCTTGAGCTACAATGGCAGAGGTTTAGGGCAATGAATAGGGGTAAAATTCAATTCCTAAAAACAATAATACTACTCCCAATTACATTGCCTATCTCACCCTCTTCTCTACATATCCACGACAGAATTTCTCCACAACAATATGCTAATGTCGACCCAGACGTCTTATGCTTCAGTGCTTCATTCTTACCCAGCCAAAAAAAAGGCCGACAGGCTTAATAGATCTGCAGCCTCCTCCCTAAAATTGTTCAAACACTGCATCAAATTCTTCTCTCCTCAAGGCTCACTTTCACCCACAATATGCTAATGTGAACCAGACACTGACGGCAAGATTCACAGTGATGAGTGATTGTGGGCGTCTCCACCACCGACTACAGGTAGCTCCTATCCAGCCACCACGGCACCATGTATATGGCCACAGGTCCTCAAGCTTATCGGTTGGTAAGCCTATTCCCAAATAATCTAACCCACGAAAGCTATTTTCTGGCAGGATATCATACTAAGCACCGGAATAAGGTCGAAATAAGGACTCAAATTTTAAATGGACGCTGGAACTCAAGTCCTGAACCCTAATCAGAGAACCTCAAGAACTCATAGGAGAAAACAGTGACGCCAAAAGTGGGTGCAGTCCTCATGGTTGAAATGGGGGTAGTACATGTGTTGGGGTGACTGATGATGGTTGTGAAGTTGGAAGGCTGACAGTATGTGGGTTCTACAAGGAAGCTTCAAAACATGGCTGAAAATGATACCTAAAAGTGGTCGCAAAATGAATGGTACACTGTACATGTGTACTTCGCAGATAAATAGAGAGAGTATTTTATTAAACCACGTGCAATTCATATAGCTAAAAGAATCTTGAGATCATAAGTTGTGATCAGCCAGTGCCCTCTTTGTTATGGCAAATTTTACATGACCCCTAATAATAGCAATAAAAAAAAAAAAGAAAAAAAAAAAAAAAAAGAAAAACAGAAACAATGGACTTGTACTAGCACAAATGGGACAGAATATGAATAATAGAGTTGTCATGGAAATGGGAGTACGGGAGCCTAGTCGTAATACCCTAGTATAAAAAATATTAGCAGTAGGAAGCATGGGGATTTCATTATAAATCTGAGACAACAAAATTAAAGACGAACCTTCAAAGAAGCCATTTCTCGTAGGCCCATCTCCACTGAAAGCATTGTTTCAACATTTCCTTCCCCTGTAAGATCACCCTGAACCCTGCCAGACTTGCTCCATCTGTCTGTACTATTCTCCGCTGTTAGAAATTGAAAAACAGAAAATTTAAGCAAGTGTGGGAAGAATACTGACTGGCCACCACCAATTTGAGAATAAATTAAGGTAGAACTGTTCCATCAACAAACCTTTGTCTAAAAAATCTTCCTTAGCTTTCTGTCCTGCAGAAGTGACAACTTCGAATGGAAGGGGAGCGAATCGGGACCAATGTTCATACTTCGACCCCGCTATATCAGCAGAAATACCTGTGGGAGGAGAATAAAAAAAAAATACGCTTAAGCAGTTAATAACAAAGGAGTTGAGGTCACCAATTCAACACCACAACAGAGCAACAAAGCCTCTGAAATGAAGAGAAGGGGGTACCAGAGAAGAAAAAAAGACGTACAACGATTACATATTTAGGAAAATAGTTAAACCGTTAAAACGCTGTTATGTACACAGACATCACGACTGTCACTTGACCAATCGCAATCACGACTGATTTGTCCATGACAAACCAAAGCATCAAATAGTAAGTTATATACATGGTTTACATTTCAGCCTAGGACCAGAGCCTTGAATCCCAACAATAGGCTAATATGGTTCTGGAAAACCCGAGAAACAGCCACGAGTACGTGTAGAACAATCCTAAAATCAAACCTTATGCGCTAAAGAGGTCATTATGCTGAAAATGAGTGGCATTATGCTGAAACTAAATTCATCATCCTTACAGATCAAGTATAGGTACAGTTACCTACTACACAAAAGAATCATACATACACAACGGGTATGAGAGGAGTCATACCATACTGCACAGCTAAGCCCCAATACCGAGCAAGCCAGCACCTCTTAAGCATTACTTCCTCCTGCAACCCAGGTAAGCTTGTTAGTTTCTTCCTGTGAATTTGAAATAACATCGACTTAAAACACAATGAAATAAACAAACCTCCTCTTCCTGGGTCAATATCATTCTCTGTGTCATGATGCGCAGAGATTTTGCTTCAGTCTCAGCATCTTGAAGCTTATCCATGATTGTTGCAGCCTCTGTCCGTATGGTCTACACAAAAGCAAGCAGATAATCCAGATCTTATATCTTTACAACAAGATAGAAAGTTTATGATAGATTCTGAGCAATGACTTGTACAGGGAAACTCAGAAGTGGTTACAAAGTAATATTCTACCTCAATCTCTGATTGTAGGATCTCAATTTCCTCTTTTCCTTCACTGCGTCTTTTTGCAGCCGCAAGGGCAGCCTACCATACACACAAAGTTCATTTAGCAAACAATAAACATCTCAGACTTACGACATCTAACTTGTACACAAGGTAATACAACCTAATACAAATTCTAAGGAACGGCATATGAGTAGACGGGAAAGAAATAAAGTTCAACGAGCCATACACACCTCCCTTTGCCGCAGTGCTGCTTCCTTCCTGTATACAATCAAAATGATACTTAATCACAGCCTCAATGACCAGAAACGCATGCAGTTAGGAACACAATTACCTTTTAATTAATTTTCCTTCCAACGATAAACCTTCTCCCATTGATGCAACCTATAAACAAAAATGAATCATGGTTTCACAGAAAAATCACAAACTAGCATACAATGTTTTGGTAAATGCAATTCAGAAAACTGAGGAACACTAGCACACAACAATCAAGAGGATTTTGATCCAAACAACCCCTAAAAATGTGGAAAACTACAAACCATGGGCTAAAACAGATTGGCTAATGCATGACTTGTGGCATCCCAACATTGATGAATCCACCTAAAATTTAACATGTGTCATAGTGTCATACATTCGGTTGTTGAGAGGAGGATGTGTACAAGATTTTGAGGGATAGTTGATTCAAAAATAATACACTTAAAACCCTATGAATGATTTGCATCCGCCACTACACCATGACCTCCAAGGGCTCGAACTTAGAAGTCATCCTCCGGGGTGGGGTTTTGTCGTACGTGTATATAATTACAAACCAGGGTCCACACAGCAGATATAAGTAGTTCACGCTTTGGACACCACAAAAGACTCCACGCCGAATGTAATCCACATTGTATGATTGATGCCATCTTTCAAGAAAAAAAATGTGCAGCACAATGATAGATTTATACGCAGCAAACGATGCAGACCTGTAGTTCAAGTTGTTTAACCCTGGCCTCCGATTCTTCACGTCTTTTTTCAGCTTCTCGAAGCTGTATGTAAGTTCAAAATTAAATTACAGAACAGTTACATCTTGGAGCTAAAGTAATGGCCCTTGAATGGCATGGAATTTACCTGTTCAATGACAGTTTCATTCTCTTGTTGTAGCAAATCCAGCTGAAACAACATAATAGTCATCTTTAGAAAGTGTATCTCAAAATTCCTATCCATGAGAGATGAAATTAAAACCAAATTTCACATATTCATTTACAAACACAAGGACTGCCCAGCCATCTCGTACAGATCTGTAGAAATTTAGTTTGTTTTCAGGAATACATTACAGGTGAGCATAACATACTTTATCAAGAAGGTGGTCTGCTTCTGGCTCATTCCCTGAAACCTTTGAGTCAAATTGCCCAAATTCTGGGAACCTGGGGACATTCACAAAAGCTTTGTAAAACACAAGCTAATTTAACATTTCCTATACCGACAGGCGACAGCCTAAGGAATGAAAAGGATGTAGAAATGATGGTTATCAATGACTCAAAATAAGAAGCGCCGGATTTCAAAACAATAATAATGTCTATGGCCATTCCAGGTGAATGAGAAGTAGTCGTATGGTGGCAGCAAGTTTTATGGCTCCGGCTCAACTATTCTCGAATAAACACTATTACGGAATAGAAAACACAAATGGTTAATTAAAATTCAAAGCACGGCACATACACCAAAAAGACATTCATGAGGTAACTGTACTGCATCTCTGATAAGCTGATAACGCCAATAGTAACACTCCCTCTAATTCTTTGAATTGTTGCATTTGCCAATTTTGGCCTATTCTTAGAATGGCCCCATTTTACTGTGGGCATATTTTGTTAGTAGAGTGACACTTTTATTGATGAGACCCACCACTCCACTCGCAAACCTTAATAATGTGCCACCAGTCCAGTCACATACCTTTATTGGTGACACTCCTCACTCCACTCACATTCTTTGTCCCTTTTGATCGACAATTTTTCAGAATTTCAACTTAAACATGGGTGACGACGAGCCAGGCTACTAGTAGAGCTTTAAGTCTATAAACACGCAAAAGTTTTGGTCAGAAATCAAAATTGAGCAGTGATTTTACCAGTATAGCACTAAAGGTAAGTTAAAAACAACCTTTACTTGAAGAGTCTAAGCTTGCAGTAAACCCTAGTGCCATCAATAATTTATTTGTTTTCGATATAAGAACCATGAAAATTTAATGCGCCTAACATTACAATTCCACCACGAGAGGCCAATAATCGGAAATATAGATAAACTAGCAACACACAAACAATATCACCAACCAAACAAAAGATAGGGTGACTTGTTACCTTCCAGGGGCTCTTGCTTTGGGAGTGGGCAGTTCAACTGGTGGTATCACAACAGGAGTCTTTACTGCAGGCGGTCCCACTGTGGCTGGTCGAATTGTCGTCGGCCTTCCAGTTGATGCAGAACGGCCGGAAGAAAGAGGCTCTACAAATGTCCTACCTAACTAATTCACATAAGGGGAAGAAACTAAGTGGTCCACCATTCATATGGTAATAGCACCAGTACTTCACCAAACAAGTTTAAGAATCCCTAACACCAAGGTGTCATCACACTGCTCAGACTGCTGCACACACTATTTATATTTGTATTTGAATGAATGAAAGAAAAATCCCCGCACTACTTGTTGACTTTCTTGCTCCGATTTTAGCAATAATCAAGCATCACTTGCTCCAATTTTTAAAGGCTATAGCACTAGAGAGTAGAGACGCCATAGATTTCCCTAGACTTGAATATTAAAAACATGTGGATAATTATCTGCTATCTACTACTTGTATTCACCCACGCCGACAAATGTTACATCCTTAATTATCAAACTACCCGTGCAAAGAAAGTCTTTGTACTTGAAAGGGTTTATAAAACTCGATTACACGAGAACTCAAAGCTTAAATAAGGTTCTAACATCCGTCAATTGCATACAAAAAAATGTGAAACGAAGATCGCAAACAAGAAAACAACCAAGGAAGATCTCTCCCAACATAACACGAAACTACCCAAAACTATAAAATGATACTCCCTCCATCCCATTTATATTGTCCTACTTTATATTTTGTGTGGATGTAAGAAACACTAATGAAATGGCAATAATGAGTTGATTTATAATGTAAATAATTACTAAATTTAGAAGGAGACGATAATTTTGGGATAAATTTTGAGAGTAAACGGGGACAATAAAATTGGGATGGAGGCAATGCGAACATAACTCGTTCATTTAACATATACTCCGTAATACGGAGTAATATGCAAAAGTGACCAATTTACTCAGCCTAGACCGCCTCGTAGCCAAATCCAAATTCAGAAACTATACATTACCTACTTAGAATAAAATCAACCATTAATTATAATCCGCCAATTAATAATCAAATTGATTCCAAAATCACACAAATTCTACTCCCTTTGTTCGGTCCAAATTGAAAATGCAGTGGATTAGACCGTCTCACACAAGACTAACTAATTATCGAAAAACACGACAAGATCAAAGAAGAATACCGTAGGCGCAGGAGAAGGAGTTCGATTCGTACGATTAGCAAAATTCCCTGCGTGAAAACCATTAACACCAGCAGCATTACCACTAGCACTAGCACCAGGAGTTCCACCGCCATTAACTCGCCTCCTCGAAATAGGAGGAACAAGCGAAGGCGGAGGACCAAACAGATCATCACCATCATCATCATCGTTATCATCATCAGTAGCAACCTGAGTAGCCATAACCTGAGCAAGACGGCGGGCGGCTTGCTTAGCAGCGTCGTTTTGAGTCCGTCTAACGGTGGAAAACCCGCCCGGTCCCCCGATAGAAGCGTGGCGAGAATGAGGGTGTGCTGGCGATGCTGAGGGTGAGTCGTTGCTGCTTGCTGTGCTGTACTGACGCGTGTATACTGGACTTAAGGCTCGACGCCGATCCATCGAGATTTGGATCGGTCGGAGTCGGAATCGGAATCGGAATTGGGTGGGGAGGAGGTAGCGGAGGGATTAAGGAATGATTAAGGAATGATTAAGGGAGAAGGTGGTCAAGTTGAGTAGATGGGAATGAAGGAAATGAATGACTGGGTCATCTAATTTGGACTTGATAAAGACGCTTTTTATAGTCGTAGTACCTGGTAAAACGGCTTTGCTAGATACCACGGGGGAATTTTAGGAAGGGGAGAAAGTGAGAAACTATACGACTATTTGGGTATTTTCGCAATTTATCAGGAGTCGTTTAGTTCACGGCTTATGAATATAATGGATTGAAATGAGAAAATATGTTTGGTTGGTTAGAAAAATAAATATAAAGGAATAAAATTTGAATATATGGGAGAAGGTGGATATGTGATTCTAAGGGATTAGGTGTAACTAGTGCAAATCTCGTACTAATGCACGGTATTTTAGATTGTCATGCATATAAATTTTAGTAATTAAAGAAATTGAATTGTATGTATTGCGTAAGGCGATCTTATAATGTGAGACGAATGGTTCATCTGGCAGTATAAAACCGTCTTACCCCTATAATATGTGTTCAAAAAGGTTTACTTTATATTTTGTATAAAAGAAAATTGTATATGATTGAAATTTGTTATAGTACAACTTTTACATATGAGACATAACAAAAAATCAACTTTTATGTTTAAGGCCTTAAAAAAACGAAATTTATTTTCGTAGTACAATTTTTACTCCATACATTACATTTTACACACTAGTTTGCACTTGCTTGCCCTTGACTCAAAACAAAGCAAACGGAGAATAGATCTAACCCTCTCAACAATTCATCATCTCAAGACTCAAACGTACCAAGGTTCTCAAGAACAAATTTTAATTTGAATGCAAAACAATATTTGATGTGTTGATTACAGAGTATCAATTAATCATGATAACATTCCTTTCAATTTCTTTTGCATATCTTTTTTTCTTTAATTAGGGTTTGGTGTTTCTTAATTATTATGAGAGTTTGATTTGTCGACTACGTGGTGGTTAGAGGCGAGATGGTCGTCAGGTGAACGGGCAGAGGAGGGGTGACATGTGGTGGTCGAAATCAGGGCAAGGACATGAGTGGTGGAAATAGCGGTGGTGCTGAGTATGGTGGGATAAGACGTATTTCGGTACGACTATGGTGGCGCTATGGGGTGAGGGAGGCCAGTGGGAGGAGGGGGCTTACTTGGTGTCGTCGGTTCAGGGAGGTTGAGGAGGTGCCGGAGGTCGATGAGCCGGTTGGGGAGGGAGATAGGGCGGAGAATAGAGTACACTTTTTTTTCTTTTTTTTTTTCCATCTTTTTTGTTCAGAGTAGTACAATACTTGGTGTAAATTTTTGTTGGGTAATGAGAGGGGCAATTTGGTCAAAGCACTGTAAAGTGTACTGTATTGAGTAAAATGGGTACTGCGAATATCAACACAAAAAAAAAAACACAATTTTGCCGTTTAATATCATATATAGCAATTTGTCTAACATATTTTAGTACTGGAAGATCATAAGGATGATATATTGATATAGCCAAGTATGGGCGTAATTCACGTAATAATCTTTATAGAATGGTTAATTAGTGAAAACTCATTCCCTTGCTATAAAATTTGAGGAGGACAATTTGAGAGATGACTTATTTTTTTAGTTGAAGGGGATTAGAATTTTCATTCCAAAATGTCTCAACTAAATACTAAAATGAGTAAAATTCATTCAATTTCAAACCTCCCAAGTCCCAACCAAACGCCCCCTTACATGTAGTAAAGAAAAAATTAATGTTTGAGAGCATATTAGTAAGACCTCGGTCCCAACTCTCAAGATGATACTAATATATTGGTATAGGTCCCAGTTCCTAATTTTCCAGATGTTAGATCTCATATTCGTTTCAATATCGTTTTGATAAACACTTTTTACGTTATAAAAATATAGTCGAAATCTGTAAACCGAATCGTCGTGATTACAATCAGGTATAAATATGGATTTGCCGCCAAAAATTCGGTTTCCGAGTTAGTTGCTCCATTTAGTAGTACCTACCCAAGTTATCTTCCTATATTAAGACCCAACATGCAACTCCACGATCCTTCACCTCTACGACAATCTGGATCCATCCACACACAAATTGTTATAGTATACTTCCTGTGTCATAATTACTCCGTATTTGTTTAAAATAATTTTCATAAAGTATAATAAAAGCAAACAAATGATGAGATAAACGACCTAACTCTTAAAATGCGATTATTATAGTCACAAATGGCAACTTTGATCCCATAACTCGTTCTAATAAGCCAATGTCTACATTTGTCCTATTTTCACATTTGTAAAGGACGCACATAATTGAAAACAAAATGCGCTGAAAAGGATTTGTACTAATATGTGGGTCAATTATACAGCTCCAGTGCCTGACGAACTAGAACATTATATTCATAAAAGTACTTTGTATATGTTAAGCAGCCGCAAAGGGAATGTTATTTACTCATAAATTTTCTTTTGCAATGCTCTTATATATGCTTTACTAATAAGTTATCATGGCTCACGAGAATCAACATCTTCGTCTAATTCGCTAGCCATGAGCCCATGATGCAATCTAGTATTTTGTTTATATGCCGAAAATCTCAAAAACAACATACAACTAATATTATTATCAATCATCACCCAAATTAGCATACCAATACTCTACTTGCCCGGTAAGTTTCCCTTAAGAAGAATCGAGTACATATCGCTTGTGTTTTGTGTATATAGGGTGTTGATTTTACTCATCACAGTACACTTATAACAATTCTACCCTTCTCATTTCCCTTTCAATCTTTAATTCTCATCTCCACGTATTGTCTCTCCGACCTACCATCGCTGTCAACCACCGCCATAACCATCGTTGTCAAACATTTATGCCCTACACCACCTTCCCACCTTCGTCTTACCATCTATATTACCAAAATGTCAATGTCGACATCAAACTAGTAAATTAGAATCACCAAACATTGACTCAAGTACCACCATTGTCAAACATAGTTGATTGATTTAGTAATTCAAGTAATTAATTTAGAAAGGCCATTGTTGAAGGGGGACAAGAAGCGTCGTTTGCTATTGTCGACATCGGGCGAACCGACTTTGAAAAGATTACAAAGAGACAACAAAAATGGTTGCTCACTGGCGAAGGGATTGTGGACGGTGGTCGTCCTGATGACCGAGGTCTGCAAGGGATAATATTAATGCCTCATGGTTGAACTTGGTGGTAGGGTGGACGGGAGTGGTGGTTATACTGGTCGGTAGAGTGCAGCGTATTGTCTGTACTGCGTTTGTTTGGTGGTTTATTTTTCCTTTAGTTTTATCTTAAGGTATTAAATGAAAATTAGTAGGTAAAAAGTACTAAATGGGGTAAAAATTATACAAAATTTATTTTCGTAGTACATTTTTTACTTATTACAATACCTTTTGTATTGAACTTTCCATTTATCTACCCTTCACTAAAAACCACCAAAACCTAATCAACTCTACCTTCTCTCTATGGTTAACGAAAACTATTTACCTTCTTCAAGAATACACAAAATTATCCAATTATAAATCATAATCCGAACATAGAACATGGATTTAAGTCATGAATTCATTGTTACTAATTAAATTAATTCACTGGAAATGTCGCCTCCGGAAGCGTATACACTTGCGAAACTATTGATTTTAAATTTGGCATGATGTAATCAATGGTTCATTGGTTCTCCCTTTGTCATAAACAATCCAGTGAAATTTGGTCATCAACACATTGTTTGTAGTGGTGGTGTTAACAGAAAGGTGTAGTCAATTGTTTGTATTACGATTTTTTGTTCACTTTTTTTTTTAAAGTAGTAGATAATATATTTATTCGTAAAATTTTTTTACGCAATATTGTAAAAATAATTTGACAATATAGTATATGTATTTGTAAAATGAAAATTTAGCAATGAAATACATAATGAACGCGTTTATCTTCATCAAAATAATTTATCAATGTAGTACATGAAATTATGGGATGATGGGTGAGTGAAATTAGTGAGAATAGATTAGAGAGATATTAGAGAGGAAATGGAAGGGGGAAATGGGAGGGGTATAATTGTAATGCAATGAGTAAAATATGTACTGCGAAAATCAGCACCCAAATTATATTGTGAAAATAAATTACGTATATAAATAATATGATATTTAACACGCTCAAGGTTAAGACAACCTCCTAGTCAGTCGCCTTTAAGAATTGACGTCACCTAAATTGGCTAAATGATTTGAAATGCAAAAAAGTCAGACCATAAAATGAAGGGATGACGTAAATCAAATCGAAACAAAACGGAAATCTCACTCAATCAAGGCCTAGACTAAACTCCCGGTTTCTCCAATCTCCATCGATAGACGCCCTTCTCTCTCTCTCCCTCCAAACCGCAAGGCAAAATCAATCACTAAACCCTAGAAAATTGAATTCACATTAATTGAAGAAATCGAAGCTGTCGATCGCCAGAATAGCAAATCAAGAATTGGTACTTTTTTCAACTTTAAAATCTTGATTTACGCACTTTTACCTACACTTCATCCCCAAATCCATGTTTTACTTGCCGTGATCACAGCCTTACTTGTAACTAGTATCGAATTGAATTGAATGTTTGGTTTTATAATCATTCAGTGACGAACTGACGATTGAATAGCTGAAGAACAAATGATTTACGTTAGTATTTAGGTTTAATTAAGTATTGTGATTGATTTTTCAGGTTAATTGTGTAAACTGGCAACTTAACAAGGATGGATTTTGTCTCTGGCTACAAGGTTTTCTCCCTTTCATTCTTATTTTGTAATGCGGTTTGAATGCGGAAATTTGCAGATTAAATGTTTCCTTTCGCGGGATTAGCTCCTTTTAGAATGACTTGTTTCATAGTGCTTGGGTTGTTTTAGTTGAGTAAGTTGGAGAAATTAGACTGTGAGTGTAGGAGTTTGTATGAATATCGGCTTTATTTCAGTTCATTAGTCCCATTTGACTTTTTTCTCCTCGCGAAAAAAGAGTCAAATTGGGTTAATTGAGTGAAATGGAGGAGTATGAGAGTTTGACGATAACACAGTGATGGTTCTATATGACACTTCTCGTCAATCAATGAAATGTGGTAAATTATAATGTTTTGGATCGTACATAGACAATATTTGGAGTTAGGGGCTTATGTGAATACTGCCCGCTCTTCTAGATGTGATATCGGGATGAAAACGAGCCTATCAGTATTTTTGACTATCCAAGGGTTTTGTGTGTCATGCTATGTTACTTCGACTCTTCATTTTTTTGGGCCATGCCTGTGTCCGATACGACACTTCCAAGGACATGGTTAAGCAATTCATACCCAGTAAATTTACCAATTTGACATTTCGTCTAGTTGGTGCTTATAGAAAGGCTTTCATAATAAAGCTGAGGGGAAAGTATGGTATATTAAACATCAAACATATGGTATGATTTTGAGGATTTTAATTCTTATGTCGCGTTTCATCTCGACACTTCATTCTACATTTTTCCGTATTTCAAATTTAAAATTGAATTTATGTCTCAAAAATGCATCAGTCGTACAACCACAGTAGTGTCGTCATTTGTGAACAAAGTCCTCATAATTCAAAATTTAATTTGTGATTAGTATGCCACTTGGATAAGTACCCGTGTCATACTTCTGTAGCCAAGTTTTAGTTACATGGGTGTCTTGAACTTTTGACATTGTTGTTTGCGTTTTGAATGAACTATTATTTGACTTCTGTAAGATAATATGATGTTTGTAAACATTTGCACAGGGAGTTGTTGGGCGTGTTTTCGGCAATGATAATGGCTCTTCAAACGATGATAGGTATGTTAAAACATCTTTCTTGTGGCTAAATATTTTTGTATTCCGCATTGATTTCACTAGGCTTGGAAGTCAAAACTGAATACATGTAATCCCTCCCCTATTATTTTCAAAAAAGTGAATACATTTACTGCATATTTGGTTGTTTGTAATGAACA
Source organism: Silene noctiflora (assembly GCA_009801015.1). Taxonomy (NCBI): domain Eukaryota; kingdom Viridiplantae; phylum Streptophyta; class Magnoliopsida; order Caryophyllales; family Caryophyllaceae; genus Silene; species Silene noctiflora. Next base: position 138,269 of record VHZZ01000413.1, on the reverse strand, counting down.
TTACAAGTGACCAGTTTACATTTGTATCACTTAATTAGTTTAGTCATTAAACATGTAATCATTTCTGAATGTATAACTCCCTATTTATGTGATGTTATTTGGCCGAACTTTAGGAATTAAAATTAAAATACCTAGAATACCTTTCTTACCACTCATCTCTCTCTCTTATTCATTTGCTTCACGTCCCTGCTAAACCCCATCGAATATGCTCTTAGAGGCTCAACATACTTTCTTTCATGGAATCGGAGCAGTAATCCATTTATAACACTGACCATGTATCTGCAACCCTGCTTTTAAAATTGTCTAGGACATGAAACTTTGGGGTCACCATTTTTAAGCCATTAAGCTTCTAGAAGCAAAGCAATGATCAACATGTCACTGCTATTCAGTCCTTTTTTCCCCCTTTTTTGTGATGCTTTATTTCACCACCGGACCAAGCATCTTTGCCTCTCTTGTATTCGTCAGGCAGAACTGTGTTCTAAGGAGCTTGGCAGCAACATTGGTAGTGGAATTCATATTTGGACCAAACAAATCTAGTGAGGAATGATGGCATCTATAGAAATTTGAGGCTGTCAGTTTATAACTATGAGATAATGTTACAGTGTTCATGTTGTCACTATGGTCCACACCACCACCACCATTACCCTAGATGTTTGATGCACCCAATGTTACCCTTTGTTACTAACAGAGATAGGTTGTTTCAAGACAACCCATAATGAAATGCATAGTATGGCGACTACTTCACAGTAAAATTTATGTGCATCCAATATTTGGAGTCGTCTTGCTTTATTACATCAGAATCCAAAATCATAGAATGCCGAGTTTTTGGCTTTATTGCGATCATGGTCTATACATTCTGTACAGTTAGATGATTAATACTCTTGCTTTGGATGTTGACAGTTTTTTTTCACTTGGCTCTTAACTGTGTATACTTTTTTGCATTTTATCAATAGTTATGTAGAACGGTTGCTTGATCGGATAAATAATGGCACAAAGACTGAGGATAGAAGGATTGCTATGGTTGAGCTCCAGTCTGTTGTTGCAGAAAATCACGCTGCTCAACTTGCATTTGGAGCAATGGGTTGATATTTCTTCTCTTGATTGATTTACTAGCTGAACAACTTTAACGTTGATTTTTGTGCTACTCTACAGTTCATTTACCCCTGTATCTGCTCCCATTCTGTTTTACAGGTTTTGTTGTAGTTTTAGGTGTGCTGAGGGAGGAGCGAGACGATGTTGAAATGGTGCGGTTTATTTTCCGTCCATCCATATATTGTTACACTGTCTTGTATATTGCTTCTGATTTCCTCCACTTTGTGTGTACTGATACTGTAAAGCACGTTAGCAAGATTTGTTTTGAACTGTGACTTTTAATCTTTTCTTGTTCTTTGGAACAGCCTCTTTTTGTTGACACAAGGATAACCTGTGTACATACGACTCTCTCTCACTCCGCACTTTAGCGGGAGCCATTGAGGCACTAGGATAATGTTCATAATTTGCGGGAGTCATTGAGGCACCAGGGTAATGTTGTTGTTGCTGCTCCTGTTGCTGCTGATGCAATTAGGAAGATAGTTGAGTAATGACCTATCAAAGAGATTCTTTCACTTTTTTAGGTTATAGAGTTAAAGACTTGTGAGAATACGTTTGTCCAGTAAAGCTGATAGATCACAATTAAGGTGCCAGATGCCACTAAAGTTAGTTTCTGGAATATTAACCCACTGTGTACAATGTCCCTTCTCTATGACTAGCATGGAGATTCACCCATTGTTGTAGGTTTTAGGTTGTTAGACCATGTTTAACAATGATTCTCTTTTTGGATCATCATTTTATCTTTCATCATTTCTCTTCACTCTTTTATTATACCCACAACTTTTTCTCCCTTTAAAAGCCACACTAGTTATTATCAATTTTCTCTCCCTGTAAAAGCAACTCCAAATGTTAATATTTATGATCACCATTTTACCTTTACACGTCCCATGATCCAATCATCCTCCCCGTGATCCTATAGTAGATCTTGTTATTCTTGCTCTAAAAAGTTGATGGCTTTTAAGGCCTTTTAAAGTTAAGTGCTAGGGGGTAGTCAAGACTGTTACAGACTTACAGTCCTGGGTGACCAAGCAACAGTTTGTGAATTATTGTACTTATGCACCCTCTGGTTGTTTTAAAGGTATGTAAGGTTAATATCCTAGGATATCATATTTTTTGACTAAAGTGAAGTAACTACAATTTATGTTACTCCGATACTTCACGTTTGTCATGTGCCATGTGTCACGTGTCCGACACGACACGACACGTTGACACTTAATTTTAGACCAAAAAATTGCAAGTTCGCAAAAAAATAACTGTATAGACACTCCAACACCATGTCGTGTCCGACACTTGCAGCCGACTCATCATAACATAGACTACAACCTAAGTGAATTCATCATTAGTTATTCAGATGGGGGCCGTTAGAGAAGTTACCAGGGTAGCAAATGTCAGCACAACAAACTTGTATTCAGTATATAGCTGGGAAATATGTTGACAATTTTTTCTCACAATATGTTCAGCTCCTGTTTCAGTATTCGCTATTATGCATTTCGTAATTGTGGGTTTAGGTGGTACTCTTTACGACATTAGCTAGTTACTTCTTCATGGTCTTGTCACTATTCTAATACAAGCTCATTAATATAATGTTGATAGTATTTATAAAATATGGGTGTTGGGTTCGTCATTCCACCTGATGACAATAGAAAAAGATAGTTGAAAGCCATTTTGTCCATCTGTCTCACCAACATAGACCAGAAATTTGGTGCATCGCACTAGATAACCACATCGTCTTATATTTGAATATTTGATCGCCGAAGCCCTACGCGACTTGCTTTTGATTTAGGCAGAGGCAAGGATATCTGAATAGCTCTGTAATAGTTTGGTTGGAAATTTACGTATCAGCTTGAGTGGATAAGTGGTATACTTCGCATTACCACTATATTAAGGTACCACCTTTATGCGGTAGAGTTTCCACCTAGCAACACGACGTTACACTTCTGGAATCAAAGTATGCTCATCTCTGTCCCATTTGACCTGGTAATGGGTCTCCTCTATGTTAAGTATAATGCAACTGACCTTAAGTTTTCAACTCCATCTCATGCTCCGACTGCAAGTTTCTGGCAACATTATGTGACCTGAGTTGCTGTCTTAGGTCGAGTTACTTTCCTTTTAAGTTGTTCATTGTAGAAGTTTGAATTTTTGCATAGGTGAGATTTATATTATTCTCCCTCCTCTTTATTGCTTTGTGTACTATTCATTGTGAGATCTGTCATTGCAACTAGCTTCTCTTTCACAGCCATTGGTTGTATGTCAAATCACTGAGAATTTATGCGGAATTCTTACAGGTTCGAGGTGCTTTGGAAACTCTCGTAAGCTCCTTAACCCCTCTAAATCATTCCAAAGCCACAAAGATTGAAGTGGAACCATCAAAAATGAATGCTGACTTATTGTCAAGAGAAGTGGATAACATATCTCTACTCCTTAGCTTATTGGTGAGAAAGTGCTTTTGCATCTCGTTAAGCTTGGGTTGGTGGTTATATTGCTCATAAAATTTAAACTTTACCCCAACATTCTTTTTTGTTTCATTTTTTAATAGGCAGAGGATGACTTCTATATACGGTACTATACGCTGCAAGTGCTGACTGCCCTTCTAACGAATTCACCTGGCAGGTTTTTTTCATTCTTTCCCTTTCCCTAATTGTCTCCTTCCCTGCTATTAGCTTGTTTTAATGGGTTATTGGTGTTGTAACTGTCTCATCTCTTTTTTTTTTCCCGTGTATGTTGACTTGAGATTTGACGTGTTCATGTTCAGGTTACAGGAGTCAATTTTGGCCGTTCCTCGTGGTATTACTCGACTAATGGATATGCTGATGGACCGTGAGGTATAGTGATGTGCAAATGTTCTCATTTAAATTTTTGATTAGTTTTTCTGAGTGTCTGGCGTGGAAGTTTTTGTTATCCATGAATAAAATTATGTGGTGTAGTTTGTCTCAGTGACTGTATCCCTAAGCATGCTCAAAATTATTATGGAGTTTTCTAATGCCCTTGCTGGTGTCTGAAAGCAATGCGCTTGTTTTTTCATTTGACTGTTTGTTATTATTCTTTGTCTTAATATTGTTTACATCAGGCTGAAACACTTTGTCACTCACTCATAGGTTATACGAAATGAGGCCTTGTTGCTTCTTACGTACCTCACTCGTGAGGCTGAGGTTGGATCTTTTACCCTACTCTTATTTTTAACCAGTAAGCTTGTATGATGCTTCCTTTACTATTGCTTCTTTGTAGGAAATTCAAAAAATTGTGGTGTTTGAAGGAGCTTTCGAGAAGATTTTTACGATTGTGAAAGAGGAAGGTGGTTCAGATGGTGGGGTTGTTGTTCAGGTGATCAATTAGTCCACTTGGTGCAGATTGCACAACCTAGCAGCTTGTTTGTCAATGTACTGAAATTTCACTATCCAAATAGTATGCTCTGATATCTAGATCAAATTTTGCTTCATGCACTTGCATTTCCTCCGTACCTGCTACAGTCCTGAACATTTTTGTAATCCTAAAGCTAGGAGATTTCTGTAACTAGGCATGAAATTCGTAATACATCCTTTTTGAGTGATACCTTTGATTTCATTGCCTATCAATGAGTACTATTTGTTTGTTTTTTCTTTATCCTTCAATCTTGGTTAAATTGTGGCTTTAATACTTTGTTAGCATTTTAAATTGTTTGGACATGGAGAAGGAACGGGAGATAGGAGGGATCCCTTTTTCCCCATTTGCAAAATTCTTCCTTGATTGAAAATAACTTTTAAGGGAAAATATCTTTCCTCTATCCTCTTTTTCTTTTCTTCTCCTTCCTCCTCTTTGATTTCCAATCAATGTGTAGAAATTAATAATTAAAAGCATCAAAGATTTGTATTTATATAAACTATTACGATTATTCCGAATTGTGTAATGAAGCAGTGGCCTACTTGTAAGAAAGTGAGGGTATATGTATTACTCTTTGAATGTACTGATCAGTTATTTTTCCTTACTCTACAGGATTGTCTTGAACTGTTGAATAATATCTTGCGCAACAACACCTCGAATCAGGTAATTTTTTTCCCCGACATTTTGCACATTCTGAAATGCAACACGCTAATTTTCTGTATGCTATACAGACGCTATTGAGAGAGACGGTGGGATTTGATCCTGTGATATCACTTTTGAAGCTCCGAGGTGCCGCATACAGCTTCACCCAGCAGAAGGTTGGAAAACTTTGAGAACATTATTTATTCACAAATCCTTTCTAAATTTAATTTTTGCGTATTTTCACTTGGGTATTGGGTAGCAAATTCCTGTCCTGTTCTCTGGTACAACTACTTCCTAATTTAATCAAATTCTTTTTCTTATCTAAAAAACCATCATGCCAGTAGACAATCAATCTGCTCAGTGCATTGGAGACCATTAATCTGCTAATCGCTAGTGGTCCGCAATTTGAATCAGGAAAAGATACAAATAGCCTGACAAACAAAACAGTATTGGTTCAGGTTTGTTATACTTATATGTTGTACTTTAGTTCCTTTTCTTCTTTGTATCCGCAAAGGTATTGTTCCAACAGAAGCTTAGCACATCTGATTCTAAATTCACTGTAGAGAAAAGTTATGGACCACCTTCTCTTGCTAGGAGTCGAAAGCCAATGGACTCCAATAGCTATACGTTGTGGGGTATGAAATTTCAGTTGATTCTCTTATTGATAGTAATTTGATTTAAATATGGTTTCAACTCAATACCATATTTTGTTTTCTACTCTGTTATCTGTTGTTAATATCCTCACAAAAGTGTTACTTATCTGTTTCAGGCACTCCGTTGCATTGGGGATATGATTGCTCAACATCCTAAGAACATTGATGAGTTGGCAAGTAAAGTTCTTGGAGAAGAGCCACAAGTGGAACCTGCTTTAAATTCTATTCTCCGTATTATTTTGCGGACTTCTAGTATACCAGAGTTTCTTGCTGCTGATTATGTCTTCAAGAGCTTCTGTGAGGTGATTGTTCTGACTTTTAGTAGTTAGACCAGTCACATATACGCCATAATATGACGCATAACGCTTAATGCTCAATTTAGATAAGGAGAAGCTTGAGTGATTGAAGAATATATTTATTGGCGACAAACCTCTTACACTTCTGAGGTTTTGTTCTTATTTTTATGTATGTCACCCTGAAACAGAAAAATCCTGATGGCCAAAAGATGTTGGCATCCACATTAATACCCCAGCCAAGTTCAGTGACTCATTTGGGATTTGAGGAGGATGTGAACATGTCATTTGGAAGGTTCTTTACTCTCTTTGTGGAGGCATTGCTTTTCTCTTTGAGTTCAAAGTTATCTAATGCTATCTTCTTGTTTATCAGTAACGAGTTACTTATTCAATGGTGCTTTCTGGTTTCAGTATGCTGCTCCATGGTCTCACTGTGAGTGAAAATGACGGCGATCTTGAGGTAATTATTATTCAATATTTTTCGTTTGTCCATCTGGTTTCCAAAAGAACCTTTACAGTTTAAAGTACATTATTCAGTATGAATTTTTAAATGTATTTTTTATATTTGTACTCCTGATATGTATCTTTAGCAGTTACTTGAGAAGCAATGTCCCTTTATGAAAAACTATCTTATTCTGTAAGGTAAGAAGAAAATTTAACCAGACAAAATGTTTTGCTGGCCTAGTTGATTTACTATACCCCTAGTTTCTGTAATTACAGGAAAGTTTTATCTAATTCACGACTCCTTAGACATACCTTGACTTCTAGTTGTGGTTGTTCTGTCTTTTATTTTCACCCAACTCATGAAAAATTACTTTACTTCGATTATATTTTGTAAATGTGATGGATCTATAAAAAAAATCCTGAAAATGCTTGTTGGTGACAGATTTGCGCTCGAGCTGCCAGTGTTTTAACTCATCTCTTGAAGGACAACTACCAATGCAAAGAGAAGGTATGCTTTTTCTTTTTGTTCATCTCTTCCATTACTTATATTAAAATTTAGGATCTCTTGGGGAAATGTTCTCTTAGGCTTTTTGGTAGCCTCCCTTGCTGAAACTCTGTAGGTAAATGATTAAATGGATGAATGCAAACTTTTTGTGTCAATTTCTTCTATCTTTCACATTTTCGGATACTTGATTCCTATTACATGGTTTTTATGCATAAATTTGCTTAGTTCCTGCGTCCCCCCCCCCCCCCCCCCCCCCCCCTATGGGCGTTAATTTTTTTTTTTTTTTTTTTTTTTTTTTTTTTCCTTGGAGGCCAGCTTGGCCTGCATCTTTCATTTGTTTAAACCCTTGAAGCCTGCAACATCTATTGTCTTGTTATAATATTGCTTTACTTTGAGAATTTGGAATACATGGAAAAATGGAAAAAATTGGTTCCTTAGAGCGGGTGTGATCATTACATTTTTTTTCCAGCTATTGATAAATAGACTCGTCTCGTTCGTTTCCATTACATTATTCTCTTTTGCCTTTTTGTGTGTGTTGTATTTTTTTACACTTTCTTGCCCATTATGGATAAATAGAACACGGCATTCTTTCAAAAATAATCAATAATAAATGATGGGTAAATTGATAACTTATACTATAGTAACACTTTTCAAAACTTATACCTAAGATAACTTCCTTTTAAAACTTATAACCAAAATCTTATTTTCTTCCAAACTTAATACCAAAATCTCAAAAACAGACATGGATTGACTGTTTTACCCTTCAAATTAAGCCAACCACCCTTTCTCCACCCCATTTACTCATTAACCCCCCACATCCACCTTATACACCCCTACTACCATTACCACAAAGGCACAAACCACCTTCTACTCAATTGACACCATCACAGGCGTCGTCGCCGCCCCACGACAATCATAATAGAAAAAACGAATAACTAATATGACTGAGTAGTCGATTAAAATCCCCTCCTCGAGTCCTTAACGCCACTTCTGTCGGAACCGCTGCCATCAATCCTCCTTCATCCTCCGCCGCAATTGTTGGAGAACTCGATTTTGGTTGACCGGAGTGACATGACTGCGATTGCAAAATCAAAGTCAATGTCGATGTTGATGAGGATGTTGATGTAGAGAGTGAAATTAGGGTTCGTCGATGTTTATGTTGCTTATCTATGAAGACAAGAGAGGGGAAAGTGTTGGTTGTGTTCCTGTTTATGACATCGGGTATGCGGCAATCGAACCGAAAAATATGTATGTGATTGTGTTCGACTGGTTTAATGCAAAGCCTAAATGGGTTGCCGGCGTGAGGAAATCATGTTGTGCCGACAATTGAATTGGTGGTGGTAATGGTGGGGAAGGAGAGGGTTACAAGGTGATTGTTAATGGTAGAGGTCGGGTTACTGGGTTATGTGGTGAAGAAGGATGGATGAATTAATTAGTAAGGGTAAAATTGTCTTTTTATGGCTTTTAAGAGATTTTGGTATTAAGTTTAGAAGAAAATAAAATTTTAGGTATAAGATTTGAAAAAACGTTTATCTTAGGTATAAGTTTTGAAAAGTGTTACTACTATACTAGGTATAAGTTATCAATTTACCCTAAATGATTAGTTCTATGGTAAGACCACAATATAGTCTTATGCAAAAAGACCTCATTAATTCCCACTCCATAATTCACATATACCATACCATACCAAGCCATATCCAATCCAACTCCTTTATTGTTTATTTTTCCATTTTTCTCCCCTAACAATCTATCTGAACCCGCAACTTAGTAACCACTCTGACATTATAACTGATATCTGGCACCCCTTTCATGACACTCTTTATCGACTACCTTTACTGGAAAAGGGTTTAGAGTTCAGATGTCGCCATAGAGCACAGAATCATTATAACTGATATCCCTCCTATCTCACTGCTTTACCATGATCCAATCCTCACAACCCTAACTGGCTAATTGATACCCCTTAAAACTCTGTAAGAAGGATCATGGATCAGACTGAGTACTCAATGTTTGACACTTTGGCTCTGACTGAGACTTGCATTATATCTTTTGTTTATTATAGCATAGCAGATAGGAAAATAAAGGAAGGATTCTAGTTAAGAAGTATAAAGCATATTATTGTAGCATAGCAAGAATGAACACATATGTGTAAGACGCCAAGTGTTTCAGCCCAGAAACTTAACTGTCTCTACAGCAGTTTCGGAGTACTGATATTCACAGAAATGCTGCACAGAAGCTGCAAGGGTTAATTCTGATATTATATGAGCTTTCTGTGAAGTACTATAGCAAATAAATGATGCGAACTTGTAAATTAAGGCTCAGAATATAAAGTATGCTGAAACTTATCTAAATGGTTATGAAACACAACACGCCATTCATACTCATATAGACAGTGCAAGGAGCGACTATTTCCTTGATACAGACATAGCACAAGAAGAAAGTAATGGTTCATCATATGTATTGCCATAAACATTTGATATTGTAACTTGTAAGTCCATAGGAGTAAAATCTTAGTTCCGGTCACTGTGGTGGTATTGGTTGTCCCAGCCTAATTTTTGCTCAATATGGTTAATATTGGCTCAAATTACGGTAAGATGTGGCTGCGTTGATCTGCAAACCCTTTACAAAATGGCTGCCTTTCTGCGTCGTGTCCTTGAATTAATAAAAACCAGAGATACTCATTTTTTCACTTCCATATTTTCAGTTCTGATTATAAGAATAGATCGTGTGTTCAATTTACAGAGGAGAAATAACTATACCAATGTAAAGTAATAAGTGGATACAAACTAGATAATGCACAAGTAATTTCTTGCTCCTATTTGCGTGATTCAACTTGTTATTTGGGATAATAATCTGCTGTCGTCCTCTTTCTTTCATCAATTTGGAAAGTTGTATCTTGGATGAGCCTGTGTTTTATGACTAGGAGTAGCCCAAGTTCTCTTAGCTGCTTCATTAGGAAGCAAGTGTTGCTGCTGTTCTGAGCCAATTATGACATGAATTGTTTGGAGGAATTAGAGTTCCTAGGAAGTTCCAATTCATGTGAATTGGGGCAACCAAACAACTAGCTATTTTTACACTTCCCATGAATTACAATTCATGTTTTTTTGATGGGCAACCAAACAAGTCCTAAGACTCTCTGCTAAGCAAGTAGGAATACGGTTCGCAGATAGAAAGCAGCTTTAACCTTAGAGAGAAGCAAGTAGGAATACGGTTTGCAGATAGAAAGCAGCTTTAACCTTAGAGAAGAGAAAGTCTTAGGACTTGTTTGGTTGCCCATCAAAAACACATGAATTGTAATTCATGGGAAGTGTAAAAATAGCTAGTTGTTTGGTTGCCCCAATTCACATGAATTGGAACTTCCTAGGAACTCTAATTCCTCCATAATGGAGGAAGTTGCTTACCTAGGCCCCCCTTGGTAAGTGGAAGTTCCTATGGAATTGGAGTTCCCACATGCAACCAAACAACTTTTACAAATTGACATGAAATAGAATAGCATAGTAATTGGATCTTCCCGGGCATTGCAATTTCCCATTGTCAGCCAAACGACCCCTTAGACGTTAGAACATGCTACTACGGGATTTGATTGGTACTTGAAGAGTAATGATACAACGTCGTTATCTTGATTAGTATTCGTGCCATGCCTGATGATTCATTATTATTTGTTCCTTGATGATGGTGGAGTAAAATAAAATGCCTCACTAAATTAAGAGTGGTTATTTTATTGTGAAGTACCCATCATTTAAGCAATTCTTGATGCAATTTTATTTTGGGTAATTTGGAAACAAGCTCTCTACATTAGCAAAAGGTTGTGTACCTCCAACCCTCCACACTCCACAATTTGTGGGAGAACTTCGGACACTAGGGTAATGCTCTTCTAATTTTTTAAATTTTTTTATTTATTTTATTTGTTTTGTACATTAAGCGAATCGATACATATTAGTGAATTATGTTATTTGTAATATGCTCAACGTATTGGATACGCTAAATAGAGCGAATCGCGAATTCGTATCGAGCGTATTACGAATCTGGTAACCCTACTCTCAGCCATGTCTATTTTGGTCTCCCTCCATCCCTAGCAACCTTTTCTGTTCCCAAGGTCACAGCCTTCTCCTGGTGCATTCATGGGTCTCCTTCTCACATGGCCAAACCATTTTAGACGATTGTCCATCATCTTGTCTTCTATTGGCGCCACTTTCTCATTTTAGTACAAGTATATTTCACCTCCAGATTCAGTTTATCACAGTCGATACATGTAGGGGTAAGGGTTTTATTGCTCTTAATCCCATTTTAAATGCTGAAGAGGGTATGTTGCTGCATTGTGCTCTCTGCGTATATTATTCATTTACGCTCGTCCTCTCGGTTTGGTGCCCTCTTTGTGTTGTGGAAAGCTGTACATAACAGGCAAACTACTATTCTAATTACCAACTTGTCAGTCACATGTTTCAAGTCAGATTGATATAATATTGGGATTATGTGCAGGCTTTAAAAATCGAGCTTCCGACACCTGTGCAGACTCTGGGAACCCCTGAGCCCCTTCTACACCGCATAGTCAAATACTTGGCAATTGCCTCTTCCATGAATAATAAAGATGAAAAGAGAAATGGGAAAGATGGATTTTATGTCCAGCAAATGATTCTTAAATTGCTGATTGTATGGCTTGTTGACTGCCCTAGTGCGGTTCAGTGCTTTCTGGATGCACGTCCCCACCTTACTTATCTGATTGAGTTGCTGTTAAATGAATCTGTAGAAGTTTGCACAAGGGGATTGGCAGCGGTTATCTTGGGAGAGTGTACTCTCTATAATAAAAGTGTTGAGAGCGGAAAGGATGCATTTGGTGTAGTTGATGCAATCAGTCAGAAAGTTGGGCTAACCTCCTACTTTCTGAAATTTGATGAAATGCAAAAGAGTGTTCTTTTCTCTTCCAGAAAGCCAACAGAGCTGCGTAAACCTTTGACTAGATCAACTGGTGCAAGTATGGTAGATATTGAAAATGACCACAATGATTCCTATGATACTTCGAATGAAGTGCATCCAGTTCTTGCTTCAGTCTTTGATATTGGCTTTGTTACCCTGGTTAGTAGTCTGGAGGCAAATATCCGAGAACAATTTGTAGAGGTTTACAGTAAACCAAAAACAAAGGTGGCGGTTGTTCCAGCTGAATTAGAAAGAAGAAGAGGTGAAAGTGATTCAGACTATATTGTTCGTCTGAAATCCTTTGTGGATAAACAATGTTCTGAGATTCAGGTATCTATCTATTCTTACTGATGTTCTGTAGGACTGACCTGTACATAACTTTATACTCCCTCTGTTTCAGTAATTCTTTACACTTGAAATTGACGCAGTTTTTTTGGAATAGAGAAAGGGTGCAATGGGTAATGATACATTAGTTTGTTGAAAATAAAATGTAAAAAACCCTGTGAAACAACCAAAAAAAGTGTGAAGTACCCATTGTTTGATTTGTGTTGTCACTAGAACATCGATCTATTAAGTGGGTTAGACAAGTCGGGTTTAGATCAGGTCAATATGAGTTTGTTAAGAATAGTGATTTTATATGGCCGGACTCTATACGGGTAAAAGAAAATTCATTTGCTATTTTTCCACCATTGTTTTATAAAATATAATTATTATTGATATTAGTTGATAATTAGAGTGTTTAATATTATTTAACACTTCTTGTTCTTAGATTCAAACAATTAGCAAAATTAGTAATGAAAACATATTTTCAGTTATTAAAATTGTCTTTACATTTAACTAGATGGTGTACTAAAACAATTAAAAAGAAAGGAAATCCTAAATGACACCGGAGAGCGAATATATTAAGATCCTACCTACGATCGAGATCGGTCACCATTATTTGGATATCCTAAAATAGTTTTCGATTGATATTGTCCCCATTTAACTTGAGTGTCAAGCAAAACTTTGAGTGTCAAGCGGTATTAACTTTCATAATTATTTGTAAAATTTGTGATGTTTGATTTACCAAATATATGTAGACCCAATATTTACTCATATTTGTGATTCACAAGCCTTGTTAAGACCATCGGGAATATTAAGTTGATTTTCTAAATGTTATTCCACATTTACTATAATATTAATACTAAATTATTTTTGATCATATTATCGCCCTTAAATCTAAAATAATATGGAGTATTTATAATTGCTCTTATAATTTTTTGGGATATTCTACTTGGTACCCCTTGTGTTTTTTCATAGTCTATGTGGTACCCCTCTTTTTCCACTAAGAAACTTTGACTCCGTATAATTCATGGTCAAGAGTTCGAAATGCGACGATTCTTTTTTTCAAATTGATCTCCTTTACGAGAGCTTCGGTTTGGAAAAAAAAAAATATTGCTACTTTCGAAACTTGTTGCAAGAGTTACGGTCAGTCAAACATTTTTAACCAAATAAACTTTGATCAGCTACGAGTTCATAAAGTAATGATCTTTTTTTTTCCAAATTGTCTTTACGAGATCTTTAGTTTGAAAAATGGTGGCTCAGGTTGAGTTTGTGACCATAAAATGGTGGCTCGGGTTGAGTTTGTGGGTCTAATCTGTCAATTGATATTCTAGGGCAAATATTATAATTTCAAATTTGATTCTGGAAATTCCGAGCGGGTGGTGTTAGCCTACCCTGACTCATTTTTGGATTAAAGCTCTGTTCATGTTTCTAAATTACTGAATTCCTTGCTAATATGGGAATCCGATGGAATGATGTCTTCTCTATATTCTGAAGGATCTCCTTGGCCGCAATGCAAGTTTAGCTGAAGACTTAACCAAGTCTGGTGTGACGCCTGAGCAAAGAACAACTGGAGCCCATGAGAGAGTTCAGGTGGATTCGCTCCGCAGAGATCTTCAAGAAATATCACAGCGACTAGAGATGGTCAAGAGCGAGAAAACAAAGGTTGAATCAGAAGCTTCCATGTATCGCAACCTAGCTGGGAAAATGGAAGCTGATTTAAAGAGCTTATCCGATGCTTACAACAGCCTTGAACAGGCTAACTTTCAGCTTGAGAAAGAGGTTAAGTCACTGAGAAGCGGGGGATCTACTTCTTACCCTGACATTGAGGCAATCAAAGAAGAAGCAAGAGAGGAAGCACAAAAGGAAAGTGAGGCCGAGTTGAGTGATTTACTTGTGTGCTTAGGACAAGAGCAGACCAAGGTGGAGCGACTTAGTGCCCGCCTCCTGGAATTAGGGCAAGACGTTGATAAACTTCTTGAAGGCATTGGTGACGATACCGGTGTGCCTGAAGATGATGATGAGGACGAAGATGAAGAATGACTTGCTGACAACTGTACTTTTGGCGGAAGGAGAGCCACGCGTGGAATGATAATATTTGCTCGTTCATTTGGGATTTCCTTTTTTTAATTGTTCTAAAAATAAATTATTGTACATGATATAGTTAAGTGTACAGACAACTTGCTTGTGAAATCCAGGAAGAAACGAATGAGCATTTGTTGAAACTGTTGACCATCGTATCTTAAGTTATTCGCAGAACTGGATTTAGTCAGGCTGTGTGCCTGTTGTATTCGGAATATCAGAGTGAATAGAGATTGTCAATCGAAAGTGGAAGTCCGGAACACCGGTTCTTTACGTGTTTCCTTTTGGTCGTCCCAATTTCTATTGTAGGCAACTTTTAGTCACTTCAAATGACGATTTTATGCTTGCATATTCCACACAACAATCCATGTTTATCATGCCAAGCAGTGAGATTTTCGTGGTGGGTTGATGTAATTCCGGCTTGAGTATACACACAACTCACACAATTCAGCGCCCCATAACCGCCATTGGTGTAAGTTCCTGAGTAGAGATATCTCGCATGTCGTGAGAAATGCATATGGACACATTGGGCTCTCGTTACGGTCATTTGTCCTTGGTTTTAGATTTGAGTTTTAAGGACTTTTTGGTTTAGTTTTTGCCCTTACAACTATGCAAATTACTTCCTCCTTATATTCAAGATTTGAGATTAAACTCATTACTAGTATTGCTCATCGACGAATCAATAAATTTGTTAATCGGTTCTTACCTCCTCCCATCTGTGCTCAAAACATGGAAAAGGGATGTGAGGATATAGAGTACAACTGTAAGAGTATGTTATTTACAAGCCTGAAAATTAGTGCAGCAGCAATACATACACCACATTGTCGAACAATCTTCGTACAAACAGAGAAATTAAATTACCTTTCAACGATGCAGTAACAAATAATAGACCATCCAGTTCTTTAAAATTACAAAAGTTTCCTTATCTGGCTTACTCATGAAATTGCTACAATTCTAGATTGCAATTCTAACGAATGGGAGGAAGTATCGTTTAAATTAGCTTAAGCTTCCTCCAATGTACCTGCGGAACATAACTTCGTAGCAAATTCAACACTATGTCTTGCTAAGACATGTATTCTGCTACGCTACGCTACGCCCAGTTGAATTGAGCTCAAGTGGGTAAATCGTATCAAAAACTACCCTAGCAAAAACGTGTCTCACTTCCGACACCCTTCCTATAGCTAAATTCTCATAATTTATCTTATGGCCTTTTTTAATAGATCCGTGCTTCCTGCCTTTACTTACACTCTCAAGGATATTGCAGACTCTAACGTATAATCCCAGTGGAATAAGAACCTGCAAAGTTGTATAAGGTGTTCAGTCGTGACTGGTGGGAGACATAGAAAACTTATTTTTCTGGGCAATGATGGATATTTAAACCAAAGTGTCTTGTTTGTGACGGACACTATCCGTCACAAGTTGAAGACGGATCGTACCCTCTCATAATAATGCAAGTGGGAGAGCAAGTGGGGGAGAAATGGAGCATCCATGGATAGTGCTACTTGCATATTGTGAGAGGGCACTATCCGCTTTCAACTTGTGACGGAGAGTGCCCATCTTCAATGAGAATTTGTGTATTTAAACACAGTATTATACAAAGAAGAAATAGAATTTTAAATCTTTCAAGCAGTACAGCGGGCAAATATGCAACCAAAAAATTTAAAACTCAAAAAATTTAATTAAAACAATAGTTAGTGTTGTGTAAAGCGGTTTTACACTAATATAGTTGTAAAACAGATCCAAACACAACCCTATTGGCGTGTAAAAGAGGTTTAAAGAACCCGTTTATGATAAATTTGAGTAAGACCGCCTTACAAAAGTATTTGTGTTAAAATAATTAGCCTCTCTGATATAGGATAAGAACACACACATCCACCCCTCTTATCCCACCATTTCCGGAGTCCTTGAGGCAATTTGGTAATATTATTGTGGTAAAACCGGGTAAAACGCACCCAGAAACTTGAACTTCCAAAAACCCAGGTCCTATATATAACATGTTTACGCTACTGGTACTCAGAATATTTAGGATTGCAATGAAATGATGTGAAAAAGATCAAATATTTCAGCAGTAAATGAAGGTTGAACGGGTTACCAAATCAGAATGTGGCGCTTGAGGATAGTTAGCCATTGCCTTTGATACAGCATGCGCATCTGTCATACTGGAAAGAGCCACATTGACCGATACTGCTAGATTCAGCGCCTCTTTTTTTAATGCAGTCTTCTCTGAAATCTGAGTTTCAAGCAATTCATGAAATTTCTGTTCACTTGGCCGAGAAATCATTATGGCAATGTCAACAGCTTCTTCAATGTCCCCGCCATTGTTGATGGCAAGTGCAAAAGCAGCAGCAACCGAAGGACTCCTTGATTGGCTCGACAAGGCCATATGGAATGCCAAGAGCATGACCCTGATGTATGAGTGTACATTTATATATAATCAGATCACTTTTTTTTCAAACAAGACAGCCTCACACGGTTTATTTGCCAGACCGCTCCATTTACCAGTAACTCATTAATACATTTAAGATTTAACAAAGCTACTATTAATTGATGTATCACTATTTTATGCACCAGCCTCACTATTTTATACTCCGTACTTCATAGAGATCCTGGTCCGCATTCTGGAAAACGTTACACAAGTATTTTTTCACTCGCCAAAAGTTTTGTTTTTGAGCACATTGACTCTGTCAAGAATTGAGGACACGGTTGTGAGGATGTCTATAAAATAGAAATTTAACTAAATGTTCAAAATCTTTGAGGTTCGTAAAGTGATATAGACATAAGCCTTATAATCGTTAAAATCATATAGATGCTTCACACACCATTCATTTGTTTACTTTTGTCATGCGAGCCTCCCTTAATGTTTCCGCTAGCAGAAGTGCGGGATTGATAAGAACCAGGTATGGATTACCTACAATACTGGAGTGTAGTATGACTCGTGTCTGACATGAATATGGCCCTAGAGATGAAGGGCCGAAGTAACATAATAGACACGAATTTTATTTACGTGTTCTTGCATAAGTTCCAAGCTACTACAAAGTCTCACCATAAAATACTATCGCAAGGCCTATCAGGTGCCAAAAGTTTATCCAGATTGGCAAACAAAGCCTGCGAATAACACAAGACAAATAATAAGTGACATGATTTTTTGCGGCGTAATTTAAAAAAAAAAAAAAAAAAAACGGAATGACAGAGAAAAACTATGTTACTATCACCCGAAAACAAGACTCAAAAGGGACTCAAGGCAAATGTTTCAGCCTACAACAGGGTAGCTCAATCATAGGCTCACACAGTCACACCATGTTGGAAGGATAAACCTAGATCTGATATTGCAATCCTGGTTAGAGCAGGGCTCATCAAAAAAAAAATTTGTTCTCTACACTGAGGGAAAAAAAAACAAATTAACAAATTGTAATCATCAGAGAACATCATTACCAGAAGCATGTTTGATCCACGGTCCTTTCTTCGAAAACCACACCGAACTAAATATGCTGCCTTTCCCAAAGAATGTTCAACAGAGAAATCAGTAGGACTTTCATACAAATACAGTTGGCAAGTGGGTGCAAAAATAGCTTACGATCTCACCTGATGAGGAAGAAGTATTTCAAGCAACCCAAATTTCCATAATAATCTTAAAGAGGCTTCAGCGGAGCCATAAGCAAGCATATAGTTCATTTCCATAAGGAACCTTCCCTACAACAATAGAAACATCATTTATGGCCCGAAATCATAAACACAACATATAGTAAAGGAAAGTGCTAGGGCGCCATCAAGTGGTATGAGTCATTAATACCAAGTGGTATGAGTCATATTAATACAATGTGAGAATCATGTTATACTAATATGATACTGGGAAATTTATGTTACACCCCGAGTTTTTGGGTTTACCAAGTTGTACCCTTTTGACATTCTATCGTGTGATGCATCTATATCGTGAGCTTATTTAATGTCTCCGTTAACTTAGTTCGTTAGATGATCCACTAATCCATTCAATAACCAAGCCAATTACCATTAACCTGCTCCTTAATTCATTTATCTCACTCAATTACCAACTAAACCACTAAACAATCCATGAAACCTCTATCATTACTTCTTGCTTCATGGAGGAGGTTTCAATTGTAGTTTCTGCTTGTTAAATGTGGTTTATGATAGTTCTCATGGAGGAGGGTGATGTGATGTTAATGGGTGGGAATTATGGTTGCGCGACAGTTGTTGAAGAGGGAGAGATTTAACGGAAGAGCTGGAGGAAGTCATGGTGGAGACTATGTATGGATTTCAAGAGTACATCGAAGCATAAGAAAAAAGGTAGGGTACAACTAAAAAAACTAGCATAGAATTTCCCTATAATATTTCATGTGAATTGGTACTGTGTTCAGTAAACTAAAGTGATAGGGCACTACCAAAAAGTATTGAGTACTCATATACAATAGTACATTTAATTTCATGTGAGCCATATTATTATATTTAGAATAATATTTTAAGAGTATTGTGGTAGTGAGTTAGGTACGGAGAAGTGGCACAAACTCATTTCATGAGGTAAATCCTACCTTATCAAGCATATTATATTATATTTGTATAAGATTTTAGGAGAGTATTGTGATAGTGAGTTAAGTTTGGACACATGACACAAACTCATTTCATGTTGTAAAACCTACCTTATTAAGCCGCAAAATCATATAAGATGAAGTTTTGACACATTGGGCTGTTTCCGTATCCAAACGGAACCCTAAACGGGCTGCAATCCGGATTCCACGCAGGACGCGAGCTACAACAACATAGATGAAATTAGGAATCTGAAATGCACAAGGCAATATATATATATAGGATCAAGTGAGTCCTTCTATATATAAGTCCATAAGTCCTCTTAAAGACCCTCGGATCAATGAAATGGAGGGCTGAGATGGAAAGGAAAAAAAGGTGATTAATGCTTTAATTTTAACCTCTTCTCTAATTAAACACTAATTCACTATATATACTCTATTTTTTCACTCACTTCTCTCTCATCTCTCACATTTCACCTCTCACCAAAAACCAAATAAATCAAACCCAAAAACCAAAAACCAAAAACCAAATAAATCAAAACCCAAATAAATAACACACTCATCCCTTTTTCATTCACCACCACCACAACCGACACCGCCACGCACCACCACCACCACCACCCGACACCGTACGTTTTTTTTTTTTATGGTTGAAATCGTTGTTTTTCTATCTTAGATACATATGTATTATCGTCTTATTATCTAGCTTCTCAAATGTCATCTTAGTATACAATTTTTTTTTTCAAATTTCGGGTTTTCAAATCTAGCTTTTATTTTGTGCATGAGATCCTTTTATTTTGTTTTTTTGGTGTTTAAATTTCGAGTTTTCAAATGTACTAAAATGGATCTTATATAATTTGTTGATTTTAATCTTAAATCTACTAAATAGAAATATATTTTTTGAAAAAATAATCGTATTAAGTCTTTTTTGTGGTGGTAGTTGGTGGTGATTGTTGGTAGTGGTAGTTGGTGGTGATTGTTGTTGGTGGTTGAGACTAAAGTTGYACACGTTCTTTAGTAAAGTTACACACGTTCTCTAGTAAAGTTTCACACACGATATACTAAAATTATTATAATTCAAAATTTTATTTAAAAATGACTTAAAATGACTAAAGTTACACCATCATACACATAAAGTTACATGATTTTGGACTAAAGTTATACAAAATGAGCATTGAAGTTGCACAAATAATACGAGATTTCAAATACGAAATATGAAGTTACACATAATAGGCATTGAAGTTGCACATAATGTCACTAAAGTTATACGGTGAAGTTGCACATATTGTCATGAAGTTGCACATATTGCCATTAAAGTTACACCGTCAAGGACTAAAGTTACATTAGGACAAAAATTATATTAACTTTTCTTAAAATTACATAAAATTCCAATTAATTTATCAAAAAACACTAAAGTTTTACTATTATGGATTAGAGTAACACAGTCGGTGAACTAAAGTTACACACAGAAGCATTAAAGTTATAGTATTAATGATTAAAGTTACACCCTTAAAGGCATTAAGGTTACATGACATTTGTACAAAATTAAAAAAATTCAACAAATAATATAGAGTTACACAGACAGTAATTTTAGTCCAAATTTGTGTAACTCATAGTCTACATTTGTATAACTTTAGTCCAAATTTGTGTAACTTTAGTCCATATTCGTGTAACTTTAGTCAAAGTTTGTGTAGCTTTTGTCCAAAGTGTAACTTTAGTTTATATTCGTGTAACTTTAGTCCAATTTTGTACAACTTTAGTCCATATTGGTCCGACTTTAGTCCATACTTGTGTAACTTTAGTCCAAATTACTTTTGCCCAAATTTGTGTAACTTTAGTCCATATTCGTCTAACTTTAGTCCATACTTGTGCAACTTTAGTCCAAATAAATTTTGTCCACATTTGTGCAACTTTATTACAAATATGTGTAACTTTACTCCATATTTGTGCAACTTTAGTCCAAATTTGTGTAACTTTAGTCGTATAGTCTATTTTTTAGCATATTTCATATTTAACCGTGTACATTACTAGAGTAGAATTACTAAACGTGATAGAAGTTACACAAAATGGGTTTGAAGTTATACACAACAAGCATTGAAGTTACAGATAATGGCATTGAAGTTGCACACTAAAATTGCACATAATTTTTCATAAATTAACCAAATTATCTCACAAAGAAAAATCTGAAATTTTAAAAAATTTCAGTAATCTCACATATATTAAAATAAAATCGTAACTTTAATGATTATGCAATTTTAATGTTTTAAGTGTGTACTTTTAGTCGTAAATACTGTAACTTTAGTCATTGAAGTTACACATAATGTCATCGAAGTTACAAATTATATCTAATCAAGTTGCACATAATGTCATTGAAATTGCACACTAAAATTGCACATAATTGTTCACACATTATATGTAATAAAGTTGCACATAACGTCATCAAAGTTGCACAAATTGCAGATAATTTTTTCACACACATTATATCCAATAAAATTGCACATAATGTCATTGAAGTGGATCTAAGAGTAAACCAACATAATGTCATTTTTTGGATATTTCATATTTAGTGGATCTAAGAGTAAATCAACAAATTATATATAAATAAAATAAAATCAACATAAATCTTTTCAATTCTAAGAACCGTAAATCTAACAAAAAACAAATCTATAAAAAAGTAAATCTAACAACACTACCACCAAATAAAAACAAAAAAACAAATCTGAAATTTTTTTTAAAAAAAAAAAAAAAATACAACCAAATAAAAACAAAAAAAGCCGTCTTAATGTTGTACATAATGGCTTAGCTCTGACTACTTTGTCAACAAAAATAGATCTTAAAAAACTAATTTGTTAACAAAAATTAACCAATAGATCTGAAAAATAAAAAATATAATTTAAATCAATAAATTATTCTGAAAACCGTAAATCTAACAAAAAAAAAAAATAAGCACTCCGTAAATAACAACACTACACCACACTCAGCAATGACAATGTATATTCACCAACAAAAATGACGATGTATATTCACAAAAATGACGATGTATATTCAATAAATCTGAAATTTAAACAAACAAAAAAAAAGACGAGGGACGATGTATATTCACATAAATGACGATATTCACCAACAAAAATGACGATGTATATTCACCAACGACCAACACCACACTCACCAATGACCAACACCACCAACCACCACCACCACCACGACGAACCCATGTTTCCAGATCTGGAAAAAAAAAGAGGGACGACGGAGGCAGCCGTGGTTGAGGAGGGAGGAGGGAGGAGGGAGGTTATTTGAAGGGGCGGCCACCTTTGCCGACACCAGCCACAACACCGGTCACCACACACCACGAGGAGAAGGGAGTGGGTTAGGGTGGCGGCGCGACTAAGAGGAGAAGAGGAAATGGTGGCGGCAGCGGCGTAAGGGCGGCAAGTGTGAGGTACATCCGGTTCAGAGAAGAGGGCGCGGTTCAGAGAAGAGGGAGGTGGTTGGATGGGTGGTGTTGGAAGATGGCGATGTGGTGGTATTGGTTTAGATCTGAAAAGAGGTGCGTCCGGTTCAGAGTAGAGGAAGGTGTTTTTTTTTTTTAATTTGATTTGTGAGATGAGAGAAATGGGATAGAGAAATGGAAGAAGGTGAATGATTAGTGAGGTAGATAATTGGGTTGAGGAGCTAATTAAAGAAGATTCATTTGTGGCCATCCATTAAGATGTAATCTCATCCTTCCATTCCCTTCATCCAAAGGCCCTTATAAAGACTTAGGGACACAAAAGATATGAAGGACTTATAAGAACTCTCCTCTCTCTCTCTCTCTCTCTCTATATATATATATATATATATATATATATATATATATGAGAGAGAGTCGGGATCTTTTGAGTCCTTCATATCATTTGAGGCCTTAAGTCCTTACAACCATTAGATGAGGGGAGGTGGATGGTTGAGATTGAAAGCAAAAAAACACACTTAGCACCAATCAAGTACATATGCACTAATTAATTGTCTTCCTCTCTCTAGCTCCTAACTAATAACTTGGATTTTCAGAGATTTATGAGTGTAAATCTAAGTTGTATAAGTGTAACTTTGATATTTTACGAGTGTAACTTTGATATTTTAAGGCGGTTTTGTATATAAAAATTTGAATTTATACAATTTTAA
>VHZZ01000413.1:101879-113871 GCA_009801015.1 Silene noctiflora | reverse complement strand
TATATATATATATATATCTATATAGCCAATTCATAAAATTTTAATTAAGTGAGCGACAGTACGGCAAAAAGTAAAGTTCGAAACTCGAAGAGGAACTCACCACAGTCCTCCTGAAATGAGATGCTTGCAGGAATAATGGTTCGCAACTGTGATCACAAATAATGATGGTTTTTATAGGCCGTGAAAATAGATCACTCAACTTAAAACCAATGGACAAAACATACTTTAGCTTTTTTTATATCCTCCAATCCACCAGTGTAGTCATACACTAACCTTGCATAAGGATCAAACATCAACCTGCAACAATGACCAAAAACACAAAAAAAGTTTAAAGGGTTTATACAAATGATGCGAAAAGTCATAGTAATCTCGAATTATAAAGCAGCAATTTCTATGCTCTCAGGGGTTGGAATAGAGCGAGGGGGCGGAATGTGTTAGTAGAAAATGACAGTACAGAAATCCAAATTACAAGGGTCATATCAGCAACCCGTTAATTGTGAAGTCCCGTCGCATACAGTCTCTCCAGCGAATATTATCCTTCTCGGTGCACCCAATTGGTTTTTCTAATAAAAGACGCAGGTTCTTGCCAGATGTCTTTGCCACAGTGCTGAAACTTGAAACCTGATACGCCCAATTTTAAAATCTGATATAAACAGTAGTGAAAAAAGAATACAAAAAAAAAGTGCAGCAAGACTTCTTAGATGGTTTCTAGCATTTTCAAGATAAGCAGGGCAATGTATCCAAATAATACCTCTAAAACATGATCACCAATGTGTACATGGCAAATAGGAAATTTTTTTCCCACAATTACAGCATGTCGGAATGTTTTAATGACCTGCAGGCCAAAGTTTAAGGATCACGACTAATCGAGAACAGAAAAAGCCTTTTCCAGGCAAAAATATTTTAAGCAAGAAAAAAGGCAGAGTTTACTCCTCCATTAAACATGTTAATTTCCCAGCATAAAATGAGCAATAAACACACCATGTCAAGGAACTGACATTAAGAAAATCACTTTCAAATTTCATGTGAAATATATTGAACATAACCTGTCTTAATTCAGCTGATGTCAATATATCAAAGTCCTTTGGTACACGCTTGAGGATCAGATCACGAACACATCCTCCGACAAGGTACACTTCATAACCTACAGTGAATCATAATATTTCAATGAGACTAATATATTGATCGAGCATAGCTTATTATACAAAGAAAAATGTCCTATTTTTAATAAAAAAGTTACAATAAACCCACCATGAGTACACTTTTACGATAGGGACCAGTGTTACATTAATGTGAGACTGGGAGCACTTATACAGCTATAATCATGCAACCTCCAAAGATGAATTTCCAAAAGATGTAACAAGGATTTATGATGGCAATCACACGAAAGATGAACATCTAATCTAATATTAATTACATTCACAGAGAGGTACGGCATAAAAATAAAGGGAAGGCAAAAAAAACCGTGTGGCTATCCTCCAGAGTTAAGCCTTATCAATGAAAAAACCATGTGTCTATTATATTTTGGCCTTACAGAAACCCATCGCTTATTTGAGTCATTTCATGAAACAACGACCAGCATACATAGGAGGCATTCTTAACCGTTAATACACAAAATCGGAAGTAAAAATTCAAAGAGCTGAAACACCGAAGGCTCGTAAGTCGTAAGATAAATCAAAAATGTCACCATAAACGACAAAACTATCAAGCACAATATGTAAAATGAAATACCGTTCTTGCTCATATAACCCCACACACACAGCAATTACTTCCACGTTAATGAAAAATTCGAAGTGCAATCTAGCATGCCCCCAACTTTGGTTTAAAACTAAGGTTTTCAAACAAAAGAATGCTACATACGACACAAATAATCACATGATAAGCGTTATCTGATTGACAACTATTTTAGTAAATTCACTATAATGTGCTAATATGCATCAATTTCCCAACAAAATGAATTAAGAGAACGTGCACGCACACACAATGAATTAAGGGCTTGTTTGGTTGACATATGTGAATTAAAGTTCTCGGGAACTTCAAGTTCACATGAATTTCCAATTCATGTGAATTTCCAAAAAGTGTTTGGTTTGCATGTGGGAAGTTAATTCATGTGGGAACTTCCAATGACCAAGAGAGGGCTTGCTGAGTGACTTCCCACATAATGGAGGAAGTAGATTCATGATGATTTTGGCAACCAAACAACATCATGCATTTACACTTCCCGGGAAGTTTAAGATCCCGTAATTTTAATGGACAACCAAATAAGCCCTAAGAGAACGCACAGTGGTGGACTGAGGGGGGCTAGCAGGGGCGCTCGCCCTTGCTGAAAATGGAAAAATTCGAAGTTTTTAGTTATATTTTCGAACATTTTCAAATTTACGGTATGAAATTACTCAAAAATGAATTAAAGAGTGACAACCATGACATAATTAGCCATACCCTTTTTCTTAAGCTCCTTGAGGACCACCTTTGCAGGATTAGATATCTGTGATGTGCTAATTCCAAGTTTTTTAGAGCTCAATTTCTTCCATTGTTGCATGTTATTATAATAACCTATCACCAAATTATTCAATGAAATAACACAAATTTAAATGAAAAATTCATCAACAAAACCAAATCACATAAAAAGATGCAATCTTGAATGAAAAATCAAGTACCTGGGGTCTTAGATTTGATGGGTTTGATGATGAAACCAGCTTCATCAGGAACAAGAATAGTTGATGCAGGAGCAGGAGCAGAAGCCCATGAACGATTGTTGGATGTTTGAAGATGAATCTTTCGAGATGAATTGAGAAGAAAAGGGAAGATGGGTCTGCGTGAAGTTGGAAGTTTGAAGATTGCAATTGCCATGAATTGATTGATTAGTTCAATGCTTCTGCTCTTAAACCCTAATTGTTAAATCTTTTCGGGTTTATGGAGGACCTCTCTTTTCATAAACACAAATCTCCCATTTGCCCTATCACTCTTATCACTATCCTTTTTGGGATCACAAATTTTTCATTTGAAACGGACTGTAGTTTTAACAAACAGGTCTCATCGTAGACGGTCTGTAGTTTAAAGTTGAAAATAGATAGTGGTCCTCTCACATGAAAATGGATAGTGATCCTCTCACGTGAAAATGGATAGTGGTTCTCTCACAAAATGTAAGTGGATAGTGTGAGTGGATGGATACCGTCTACAATGAAAAATTTGTGTCGATGAAATTAACTAAGCAAATAAAGTACAATACAAACCCCACCACAAATTCTCGGCATTAATTTTAGTGACCCATTTGTTAGATTATTCAGCTCATTCACTACTTAATTGGTATGATTCGACCCGTATTTACCTTGTGACGGATAGTCGTCGTCTTCAATTAGAATTTGTGTTATTATTATTAGTGGTTTTACGGATAATGACCAATCACTATCCGTCACAAGCTGAAAACGGATAGTGTCCCTTTCACAATATGCAAGTGATACCAATCACGAGTGTTCCATTTCCTTCCCACTTACCCTCCCACTTGCCTTCTTTAATTTGTGACGAATAGTGTCTGTCACAAGTAAAACGCTTTGTTAAAGTCATTTGGAGAAGGTTTCATTAATTTATGGATTGATTGATTAGATGATCTTAAAAAAAAAAGATAAAATACCTCATTTTATCTCTTTGAAATGATAAATAACTTAACCAACTAAGCTTTAATACCTTTATACTAAAAGATTAAGAGATCTCCAATATTTTATCGCCTAAATGAAAACTCAGTAATTGGGCTTAATTATGTCATATCTAAATTTAGGCCAAATTGTTTAATTTCATATACGGAGTAATAATTATATTATTCTAGCCCATTTAAAATAGATAATATTTTTTCAATTTGATTAGACATATTAATAGATTATTTTTATTTTGTTATATAAATGAAATTATACTGATTTAAGTATGATGTGAAAGCAATATTTTGCTATTATTGTTTTTAAAACTAAACTTAATCTTCTATATACTAAAAAATAGTGAATTCACATGTTTTCCCTCCAAAAAACATATTTTTAAATAAGGAAACTATGATAATTTAATTGTTTTTACTAAATAAGAAAATTAATAATTATAATATATTTCATTAAATTTTTTTTCATTAAATTATATATTTTCACTAAACATTAAACTATAACATTTTAATTAAAATATAAATAAATAATATGAAAATAGAAAATATTAAATCTTTTATTGATGTTATTATTTAAGAATGACTTGACTCATACTATGTTAAACAAAACTATAAATCGTTTTGATTAATTTCATGATAAAAAGAAATTGACAGAATTTATAAAATTATAATCGTTAGCTTTGTGTTATAAAAAATACAATACTTGAAAACAAAAAAGAAAAAAAAAAAAACTCATTTCAGTACATTACTCAATTCTCTTAGATTAATTTTTAGTTTTAATTTTTTTTTTCTCGAAGCAAAATACAATAACGAGAAAATGAATAATTAATGAGCTACCACTGTTATTTTACAATACAATTTTACTCGTTTTTCTTGAATAACTTTGCAGTTCAATTTTTGTTTCTCATATCAAAATATAATTACGTGAAATATGAAAAATTAAAAAGGTGTTAATTTATGATTAAGTAATACAAAAATAAAAACTCTATAAAAACCGCGCATTTATTGCGCGGGATCTAAGCTAGTGCCTACAATAAGTTCGTAACAGTTATATTACGCCTTTAGTGGATATAATGATATAATAACAATATTTTTTAAAAACAAAATTAACAAAATAGTTCGGGTAAAACCGACAATCTTATACAAATTAATAGTGCTTAACCTACTCTTTTATACCTTTTTAATACAAAACATTACTAATTTAAATTTTATAATTAAATGTCAATCGGAGTTAGATACTATTAATATAAATATTATTTTCACTAATATGTTTATCTACAAAACCGCGCATTTTCGCGGGATTTACATTAGTAACCTATTAACCTAGCTAAAATGATAAATAATTCTTAATTTTGACCAGATGGGTTTATGAGTTAACCAACCGAAATTATGACTAATTTTAAAAAAATGGGTTATTGGAGTACGACTCGTGTCGGAAGATTTCAATCCTAACCCGATCCGCATATGTTTCGTGTTGTGTTCGTTTGAACTCAATTACATAAATGGGTCACAATCAGACCTCGTAATGACTCGACCTAACATTCGAACTTAAGACTCGAGTTTGAGCCGAACCCCGAATTGAGTCGACCCAATATAATCCGGTTGGAATGGTTATTATTGCAAACGGATTATTATTCATAAATAACTTATTAACAGTCTCAACCCAAACCCTTGCAAATCTGGAATTGGCTTGGTCCGAACTGATCCGACCGACTCCGACTCCAACTCCGAGTGGGTTAACCTGTTTGCAAGGTCTAGCGAATGACTTGCAAATCGAAGCGTCTTACTTGTGACGCTATCCGTGGAAGCAATAAGACAACTGTGAGGGCAAGTAGGGGAAATGAAGGCTATGGAGCATCCCATAATTGGTGCTACTTGCATACTGTACACTATCCGTCTTCAATTTGTGACGGATAATACCGTCTTCAATGAGAATTTGTGCTTGCAAATTGAATGGAATCCTCCCTCCTGAATGAGAGTGTAAATTTCTTATCCAGTTCAGGTGCAAGTAACTTCATCACCATGGCTGCCGCATCCTCAAACCCAGGTATCAAACCATTCTTTATACTATTTCACTTAGTTTGTTCAGTCAATCAAATGAATTGATTCCTTATGATTGATTTATGTTGTTGCCGCCATTACAGACAGCATACTTGAACAATTACGAAGTGGTGCTGCACAATTCATGCTTGTTCATTCTCCTATGCCCTCCATTTCTAATTCTAACTCCAATTCCCTTCAATTACTTGATCACCGTCGCATTCGCCCGTTTTTCGCAAGGATTGGACCCCCTTTGTATGTCTTTCTTCTCAACTTGTTATTCTTTTTCGAGTTCGGACCTTTTGTTTCATTTTCGTGTTTCATCTCGTGTCTCACTGCCTCTTCATT
This sequence comes from Silene noctiflora, assembly GCA_009801015.1. Classification (NCBI taxonomy): domain Eukaryota; kingdom Viridiplantae; phylum Streptophyta; class Magnoliopsida; order Caryophyllales; family Caryophyllaceae; genus Silene; species Silene noctiflora. The sequence goes on along the minus strand of VHZZ01000413.1, from coordinate 107,840 downwards.
TGACGCATAAGCATTTTCCGATAAATTTGTTTGGTGAAAGATAAAATTAGTGGGACACAAATGGGATGTAGAATCCGCTCTCTTCTTTTCCCCAATCTAGCTCATGCCATTTATAGGGTTAAACACATTTACAGTTGAGTAAAATAAAATTATGAACATGAATTCGACCTTACGAATGCAAGTTCTGTTCTTGAGACAATCTGTCCACTCTACTATATCCAAGGTCTCAACTTTTGTATTGTGGTCGAGGGTTTATGTTATATTTTATAGAATATAAAAGGGTACGACTTAATTTATCGCTTATTATATGGTCATTGATCAACAGTCGCAATAATAGCTTTATTAGTTTTGTTTGAGCTATTCGAGTCTTGGGGAAGATAATTTTGTTTGGAGACTGTAATTGTAGGGGAGTTACATCTTCATCAACTACTAAAAAGGCGGAGCATTATTCAGTACGAAAGGTTGCTGGTGATGGCAGATGCATGTTTCGTGCTTTGGTTAGTTCTCCTATTTTGTGCTGGCTTTCCTAACTGATAGTCAATTATTTTTGCTGTTCTAATAAGCTGTTAAATTAATCGATATTTTATCATGGTCATCTTGTTTTATTTTGTTTCATCATTGAATTTTGTGGGATATTGTGTCTGTGATTCTGTGGAAGCTTCGATAACACACCCGTTTTTTGATCCTTCCCTGCAAACATTGATGTGATTAGTATTCTTTTTTCCCAAAAGAATTTAGATAATTTTGAACTTTGAAGGTGTGTGGAGGAGAGGGTAATAAAATGGTTTACAGCCTGATGAAGTGACAAGATGCTATTGTGGTGGGGGAAGAATGATCTATCAAATTTTATTAGGTGGTATCTAGAACTATGTAGGCTTTGTTGCCATAAGGATTTGCTCGAGAAGTGTTGGGTGTTACTCTTTTAAAATTTATTCCGTATTAGATTAGATGGTATTTAGAACACAGTATTAGGATCAGGTTCAACGTCACTACCATTACCATTAACAAAGCTTGTGTCATCCTTAGCCTTCAATGCAACTTGGCACAATCTTTTTTCTAGTGTTGTAGTCACTCCTATTCTGCAGATTCCCAATTTTTTCCTTTTGGCATCAATGTTTTCGGTTTGCAGAAAAATTAGGCATAGTTGCTGTTTGTTTTATTAATTGTAGATTTTCGTCAATTAATTGCAAGGCTGAATTAAATTCAAGATCAGAGTTTGCATTAGAACTTTTCAATTGAAAATAAGGAATAACTTGGAAAATAGGAAACCCGCTTGGAAGATCCTGGTTGATGCGGGGCTAAGAATTTAGCTTATGTTTCAAAGAGATTTAATAAGGAGCATGAGGGTGGATTGGTATCAAATGAGGACTTTCGTTATTGAGTAAGGGAGTATCTTATGAAATAGGAAACCCGTCAGATTTAGAGATTTGGTGTACAAAATGGGTTGACAAAGGGATACCAAGGTTGAAAACTTTGTTGACTCCATCCTCTTTAGATTGCAAAGTCAGCAATTTACAGTCGCGTAATAATCATTGAGATTTGGGCAAGGTTGCTACTGTTTTTAACTTGTAATGGACGAATAAAATCCTAGTAATTCCTATTAGCAATTTCAATGGCTCAGATCGGTTGATTTGGTCTAAAATTAGGTCTCGTAAGTACAATGTGAAGAGTGGGTGCAAGGTGGCTTTTAGCTATGTGACTATGCGAGATGGAGACGGTGATTTGGTTGCGAGTAGTGTGTTCTTGTGCTTGTGGGTTGTTGTAATGACTCCCAAACGAGAGGCAACTACTAAACCATTGTCCAATCCCCTTATACTTTCGATACCGAACCCACCATTAAACCAAAGCTCTAATTTCACTCTCTTAATTCCCGACCGTAGTCTAATACAAAAATGATTGTGATTGTTATACTTTGGACAATTGAGTATATATGTATGGCGAGCATCATTACTTAGCTCGTTGTCTTAAAACTAAGGGCTTGAAGTTAAGAATCTTGACTCATTGACGATGGACTGATGGTGTATGTGCTCGGTTTATTTGTGTGTGACAACTGAAAAGAGAAGTTGGCTTGTGTCACCGGATGGAATATCCTCTAACATCCACAAACAGTATGGAGAACATTGAATGAACAAATGCAACTCATATGCTCCTCTCTTTCATCTCAACTTAACCAGTATTTGGATGCTTCTGTTCATGAAAATCTCAGACGTGGTGCAGTTCATTATGTATTTAGATATCAAATAAAGGTACATCTTTAAAGGCGGTGATTAGAATGCTTTCATGAACGGAATTTTTGCATTGTATAAGTATTGATTGCAGATTATATCATCTGAGATGAGAAGGCAATTTCCTAGAAAAACTTTACTGACAGAACACAGGGCCTTCTGCTCATCTACCTTACTAAAGCGTGTATATATATCAGGTCAAAGGAATGGCTGTGAACAAGGGCATTACTCTTACGTCACATCGAGAAAGAGAAGATGCTGGTATTTGGGTTCTATTTTCCTTCCATCTCTTAATTTTTCTATCAAGTTAATTATGTATCCTTGATTACATGATTGCGAATTTTCAACAATCGATTTGTAGTGTATTCCTTGATTATATGATTGCAATAATAATTAATAACCCGGGAGGAGACTGGAACTCTCTTTCATCCTCTTTAAAGAACTCTTTTAATTCCTTCCATTTGAAGTGGGTCCATATACCTAGGTTATATTGCGTTCTTATTTCTTACTTCGGGCAACTGACAGATGAACTAAGAACTGCTGTAAAAGAGGTTATATGTGAAGACAAAAAGGAGCAGCAAAGCTATAAAGAAGCAATTATTGCCATTACAGTTGAAGAGCCTTTGCACCGGTTTGCTTCATTTTTTCTACTTGTTCTGTCAAATTTTGTGGAAGAATTGTCGATGGTTTCCAGTAATTACCTTCTACTAATAATTCTTTGCTTATTCTGCAGATATTGCCAACGCATTGGTCGATCTGACTTCTGGGGTGGCGAGTCTGAGCTCCTGGTTAGTACTATCTAAAAGCGGGCATACACATTTTGTTATCTATAAAATATTGTAAAAAATATATTTTGTTATCTGAAAGGTCATGGATTTTTGCACCTTGACTAATGTGGGCTAGATCTATTTGACCATTTTTCTTGACATTGGCTGGAGTGCTATGACTGGCATTCAAGCAATATATAACTTTTGCTTAGCTTCACGAAGAGAAATCTTGTAGTCTCTATATTTTTCCATTATCACGGAATATTTTTCCTTGACTGGTTAAAGTGTAGTCTGATAATGGTGTCTTCTGAATAAGTTTCTCATGCTGCTAGCGCTGTTTCCTTGCAGGTATTGTCAAAGCTGTGTCATCAGCCAATTATTGTGTATATACCAGAAACTGAGGTTAGTACTTAGTTTCCCCCCTTGATTAGACTTGTAGCTTTGCCATTGCTGGGGTTAAGTCCCAACAGATCATTAAGTCGCATTGCCCACTTTTCTAACATGGAAACTGGAGCTTCCAAGGAAATGTCCTGAGTATCGTGCTCAGCAGATGGCAATCCATGAAATGATTACCATACAACTAGTATCTTATGGCCAGGATATATTTTTAAACTTATTGTTTGAGTTAACAGTGTCAGTCTGAGCCTGCATGATGACAGTGAGGGGTGGCAATTGATCGGGTTTGGATTGGGTGGACCTTCATCCTCATCCATCACCCCCTTAAAAGTTAAAGCCTTAGCCGATTCATCCGTCATCCACTAAACTTATCAATCTTACCCCATTCCCCCGTCACTTTGCGGGTAAAACGGCTGATAAACGAGTTACTAGTTGAACATGTTTCAAGTTCAAAAAATGACATACAAAGTAGTTTTCTTATATCACTCCACTACTAGCTATTTTACCCGGGGTTATTGATTAACAAGTATCTTATACAAAGTACTATATAATCTGTATTTTTTTTAAAAAAAAAATTGAGTGAGTGATGGATGACAGGTTGGCTACATGATGTATTAATGCGAAGCTGATAATATTTCTGAACTTTGTGGCAGATCAAAGGAGGGGGAAGAGGTTTCGTTCCAATCGCAGAGTATGGAGCAGAGTTCTACAAACCCTCAGGAAAGACAAAGTCGCGGAAAGCAGTGCGTTTACTCTACAGTGGGAGGAATCACTATGATCTTCTGGTTTGATGATTTGTTTAATTGCAGCAAGTCTATAACGAGAATGTGATGATTGTTTGTACTGCATCAGGCTACGGAGTACATTTTAACCAAGGGAAACTACATATTAGCGGTCAGTTGCATTTTATACAACAGTTACAACTTTCATCATCATCTTATTGTAATTTTTACATTGTTTGAAACCAAGAACGATGTCGTTGTGTGTGGCAGACATAGGATCTGTATATTGTATTTGAAGGCCTGAACTTGGAGTCGTCGAATACTTGTGTTAGTTGTGTTACTCGTGTACAGCCAAGAAGGCAAGAATACTATCTTAGGTGGCCTGGCCCTAATGCTATTTGTTGTTAAATTTTCATGTTCTGAAGAACGGTGAGCTGATGATAAGAGTACGAGACTATTCCTTTGCTTAACGACTTTGCTGAAACCATAACGATCTTTCCAAATCCGATCTTTTTTCTTTGTGAGGTGATTGCGGAAGAATTGTACCCTTCTGATTAAGAAGGATTTTCTCAAACTTTGCTTTGTGGATTGTTCTTCCCTTGTACAGTGGTTTTTTTTTTTTTTTTGGTTACACGAAGCGGGAGAAAACCTTAAAAGAACCCTTGTACAGTCGATTAAGGAAGATTTAGCGATTCAATTCCTTTATCTGGTTGCTAATTCGTTGTCCTTAACCTATTGAACCCATGAAACCCTTTAATAGTAAAGAGAAAAAAAGTCTCATTACACTATTTTCGATCTAATTTTTTCGTGTAAAATACTCTATTAGATTTCCCTTAGATAATGCTAAAAAAAATTATTCTAAACATAAAAGATTTTGATTTCCATGTAATGCAAAATTACATCATGATAAATTTGTGGGTTTCGTGTATCTCAATACTTACGATTACATACGAAATAACAAAATATGAACCCGTGTTGAAAATGCAAGAATTTTTATGTCTCAAATATAGCTCATGAATTATTTTTTCTTTCCATGAAAATAAATTGTATTCCGTATTTGATTTTATTGATGTTTTTCACTAGAGGTTAGAAATTTCTGTAAGACCCTGTGTATATTGAACATGATTTAACTATGGGATGATAATTGATAACGTCAACGGGTAAACCGTTAATTGCCACAAGTCTGTAACCTATGTCACTCGCTACGTAAGAGTATAAATTATCATGTTTATCCGAACCAAGTACAAAAAAAGTTTTTTTGGTACAAAATAGTGGCACAACGTATATTTTAATAGCGTTACAACCACCATTTAAGTGACCCGCATCGAACCCGGCCCAAACATCACTTTTCACAAGTCTGCTTCCAACAGTTCCAAGTTATGGATTGGCGTAACGATAATGAGCAACAGAAATAACATTATCTTTAATAATGTTCATTTCAATATCAGCAAACTTATTCTATTATGTGGTAATAGTATCAAGAATTGGAATGAGACTAGACATAAAGATCTCATTAATCCCGAGAAAGAAGAGTCGGTTAGAAATACTTCTAGTAAGGAAGAAATTTGGTGGGAGAAACCTGAAAACGGTTTTCTAAAGCTAAATTTTGATGGATCGAAAATAAATGGAAATAAAGCTACTTTAGGATATTCTATAAGAGATCATGATGGAAAAATTGTTTTGCTAGGAGAGAAAGAGTACGGATCCATTTGTTGCGGAAGCTCTCGCTTTAAAAGAAGGCATTTTAGCTGCTAAACAATTAGGAATCTCAAAGCTAATTGTCGAAGGTGATAATTTATGTGTTATTAACTCACTTCGTAGTACTTGGCAAATTCCGTGGGAAATTTCTAG
>VHZZ01000413.1:54293-98394 GCA_009801015.1 Silene noctiflora | reverse complement strand
TTATTATTATTATTATTATTATTATTATGAAATTGGTGGGCAGCCGAGATACTTGGGTCAACTTAATCAATTACGGAGTATTAAGAATGAAATGAACATCATCTATCGCCAAAGAGGTCAAGTGATGTCCTCTTCTGATGGATTTTTACCATTTGTTGACCTAATAGGTGTCGTTCTTTGATTGGTTTAACACAAATAAAAAAGATAAAGTAAGAGAAATGGTTTGGTGCAATATAGAAATAAAAATGTAGAAAATGATTAAAAAATGGGTTAAGCTAAGGTAAATAAAACAAGGTTACGACTGAAAGTGTCAATTACTTCGTATCAAATCAACTTGCATATGGAGGTGATGGGTTATACACTTATACCACATAAGCAATCCTCACGTATAACGGTTGTGTCTRTGTTGTCTAATAAAATTGACAATTTTATGACAAATCTTAATTACTTTGAAAAAAATAATCATTTTTATATAGAATAAGAGTTGCTATTTTATCATTAAATGATCACTATTTATTAAAAATGATCACTTTTTTCTCTTCAAATATCCGATAATCGATTTTTTTCTTTTTTTTTTTGAATACAACAAAAGAAGAGTCGGGCTAAAGTAGCTATAAATGATTAAGGCTGCTACTAGTCTAATATCGATGATTAAGCACTCAATTTGATTAAATCGAGGCATCCTTATACGCAGGTAATGATTGGTGATAAGGTCAATAACTAATCAATTCTATACAGAGTAATGATAAGACCAATAACTAATCAACACATAACAGCTACAGCATCCTGATACGGCCAATTACTGCACACTCACTAATCACCACATACGTGCATACAGCCTACACCATCCTCATACGTATACTTTCTAGTTTCTTCCATATGTCTTGCTTAAGACTGATCGATTTTCCGTCTTAAGTTTAAAATGGTCAAATACTATCACATAGAGATATTAAAGACAAATTTTTTAGCATTTCCTATATATATGCAATTTATCATATGATTTGATTTGTATTTCAATTTTCACATGTCTTAAACTTAAAATAGATAGTTTATTTCATAAATGAGAATTTGTGTAACTAGTCTCTTTCACGGCTTATTACCCGTATTAAATTGGGAAATCGTACATGATATTGGCAGAATAAATATAATTTGAATAAAAAAGATGGACAAAAATATTTGAATTAAGATCTTATTAAAGATTTATTTAATCCGACTTAATCGAGCCTGAATTGATCGGATTTGGCACAACTGAAAGTTGAAACACACCCTAACTAAAATACATTTGCAAGTGGTCAGATGTTTGATTTATGACTCTTGCGAATGAAAAAGTCAAACTTGGGAAGAGACAATCCATTAAATTGCTTTTAATACCGAGATTATCCGGGATACTCCTGATCAACACCAAAATAAATACATTTGAACGTCCTTTATGAACTCTTGATTAGAAGTTTTTGTTTATTAAATTTTTTTTACCTAATAAATTTTCACCGCCAAATCTTTTGACCATGTGTATTTAAAACATTTACTTACCTAAAAAAATTCAAAAATTTTAACTCTGAATTATTTCCGTAGACTTTTGCCTTTCTTTTCATATTCTAGAATTTTACGAAATAAATTAAATTTTCTCGAAGTTATACTCCGTACTTCATTGTAATCACTAGTTCTATACAATAGGTAATAGTTTTGTATTCTGCCATTTTTGACTTGTACGTTTTTGATACTCGTATCCATTATTAATTAGATAGTTTTACCTCAAGGGGACAAGACGGCCGGAGTGTTGTCAATTCTTTTTCCCAGAAATTTCGAATTGAATTGTGTTGGGTTTAGAGTGGTCTTGACTCCTCGACCAGATTCCTTGGTTCGGGTCATAAGTCATTACCAATTATAACATGCGGAACTAACCAAAATATGATCAGTTGTCTATGTAGTACGCATTCAGCAGAAGTACTAAATGGTATGCCAAAACGTGCACGAACCGGGCCACCGGCCAGTAAATCAGTGATGGAGTACAAGCAGCTAGTGTCCAACTCATTCATTTATGTCTTACATTCTGTGGTGGTTACGTTCTCATGGGTGTCCTACTCCAATTAATAATTTTGAATTTAGGTACTCGTAATTTTGTTCTGCTACCTTCGAAGTGACGACTCATACATTCATGTCCTTCGTCTTCCATATAGTTAAAAGTAAGTCGCTTATATTACGAAAAAACGTGATGATATTTGCACTGACATTTCAATTCTATGTAACTGTTTGAGATGGAATTGCATTGTAGTACTGCGTGAGACCAGTTGCAGCTCTATACTCTGAATCGGTGATACGAAGATCAGCATAAGTCTTGACCAGATATATATGCCATCGAAAGGAGATGTGGTATGAACTAGGAAGCTTGATCATAATGTATTAATGGATGCCGCTCTTCAAGACGTCCGCTACCTACAAACATAGTTCGGGTCAAGGCATTCTTGTCGGGTCCAATTGTGATCTCCGACTTTGAACCTATTGTGATGCCAATTGGTATGTGAATATCATTGTGATTATGAAGACGATAAGTGAATAACAATCAATCATTTCCTATATTCACAGAACAATATATCATCTTGTTCTGTGAATATCATAGACTCGTAGTGATAATGGAATTATATGCTATTAGCTAGAAGAAACAGAAAACCAACGTAAAACTAAATTTGGATCATATAATCCAACATCTTCGACCTCTCTTTCGACCATTACTCATTTACTCCGTTATTTATCGCAAACTCAAATTAAGACATAGAATGCGAGGATAATAATAACAAAAATCAAATCATACGGAGTATTATTCTTTCTCCAAAAAAAGATGTTATATTTTCCATGTCTAGCATGGGCCGTTGTATTTTAGCAATAAATAAACAGTGTCGATCTCCAAATTCTCAAGGCTCTTTATTGTGGTTTTCTACATTTCAATTCACATGCAGAGGTGCCCCATTAATGCATGGGTAGCTCATATTGAGCTAGACCATGGTCTAGAAACGGAGCCGGGATTTGAGTTTAAGGAGGGCAACAGGTCATGAATTATGATATATAAGTTACACTCAAAAAATTTAAAAGATCTAATTCAAAAATTCAAAAATCTCAGCCATTAAGGGGGCGAGCGCTCATCAATCTAGCCCGAGGCACTCGTTTCCAACACGAGCAAGCGGAAAAATTCTAAGGGCATCGGCTTTGCACGTTTATTGAATGGCCTTTAATTGTTATATCAATAATATATACTTTATTTATTTTACTTCATGAATAGAATTTGACTAAATTTACACCAAATTTATTCACAAATTATTTATTGAGTATAAACTCATTTATAGCTCTAGTCATGGGAGTTCTTTGCATGTGGGGCAAACTTTTTATTTTATTTTTTTCCTTTGAAAATTAAAACCAATTTATAGTTAGGTATAACTAATCTTAATCATTGAACTTAATCCCAAAAAGGTAATCCAATTCAATCAGGATCGAATCAAATTAAACATAATTATATCCGAATGATACTCATAACCGGATACAAGCGACCGACATGAATTAAAAGAGACTCGTATTTTGATTGTTTCTTTATTTAATAATGATACTTTGAATTATTATATTTGTAAAGGAAAATATAAACAATGTTAAGTCAATTAAGAGACATCCAACTCAATAGACATTACGACAATACGACTCATGTCACTTAATTTGATATTGACCCGACATGATCCAAAATTTCACAATTTGATTATGTTAACTGAAATCAAATGAACACGAACTAAATTGAACTAAAATCGAAACTAAGATAAGGCTGATCCGAGTAGCATCAATATGACTTAACTCGATCCAAACTCGACGCATGAACTCCAGAAATCTAAGATTCTGTACTTGAGATCGTAAATCGAACTTGTTTTGAGTGAGTTTTCTAATCATGAACTCAAACAAACTTCTTCAATCAAAGACAATGGATTATGGATATGGAACAGAGGTAGGTATGACAATATACTCTCTCCAACTAAATATTCCTAATTTGTCCCTTATTAATTTTGCTCACTCCAGTCGACAAACCTAAAAAAAAATATAATATAATACTCACATATTTATTTATTGATAAAATGTTCACATATTTATTGGCAACACCATCAAGGAATACATTCTCAACTGTCCAAAGCAATGAAGCATCAATCATAGAATTAGATAGTGTGACTGTGTGACCAGTCAAATTTGCAGAACCTTTTTATAGTTGCAAAGTTCACTTAGGTTAACGGGTAAAGTCATGAGAAGTAAAACTCGTGATTTGGATTTAAATCTCAATGTTATTATATTCACCTTTTATAACTCATTAATTTTACTCCCAATGAAAAATAAAATCAACCCAAATTATAGGTTGCCAATAAAGAAATTCTTTTTAAAGGAGAAAAATACAACAGCCTTACCCGCAACCACGTAAATTTTCATGAGAAAATTTCTCCCCTCGTACTAGGGGTGGTCAAATGTTCGAGTCGACCTAGCCCACCCAGACCCGACCCGTCCTTCGGGTCATTTTTAAATCAGCTCGCTCAACCCCCGACAGGCCCGGCCCAACCCGTCAGAAGCTAGCTAGTGTCGAGCCCGAGTCGAGTAAATGTAGCCTGACCCGCCCTCAACCCGCTCTTGGAGGCAGTTCAGGGTACAACTTCGAAAGGCTCGGCCCAGCCTGTGATAACACGTACCTCCCACCCCACCATGTTCGGGTTCACAAAGCCTAGCCTACCTCGGGGGCAGTCTAGCCCGAGCCCGCTCGTATGTTTAACCAGCCCTACCTCCTATATCCAAAACATGGCCAAATTGCTAAAATATGGCCAAATTGAATAGTACAATAAAAAAAACAATGAACAAGCAACCACCATTACTAATTGGAACAATAACAAACACACCCATATTGAATGTTTTCCTCTCTTTCTTTTTCTTCTACACACTTTATAAATACCTCAACCACACCCCCTTCCTTTCATTCTTACTTACACACACACACTCGCACACATTTTCTCCTTATTCCATCATCTCAAACTCAACTCCTCATACTCCATACTCCTATTCGAATCGCGAATCGTTCCTAAATACACTGGTTATCGTATTTCCTAATCGTTCAAATCACCTGCCATTTCCTGCAGAACATCAATCAAACAACATCAACAAAATTCTCTGATAATTCATAAATAATGGCAGCTTTTTCATCATACCAACAACCTGCATTTCTTCCTGACACTACCCTTTTGCCTACTGAATTTATCCCAAATTATCATCAGTTATACTCCTCTTTTGGGATTTATCAAAGTAATCAAGAGGGTTCTTCATTTGAGTCTAGTGCTCTTGAAAGTAGTTGTGTTGAACAATATAGCATTCAGAATAATCAAACTTGTATGACAGAAAAACAGAGGACACAGGGTTTAGTAATGGCTGAAAAAGCCTTAAGTGGTGAGCAAGTCACTCAAAATTGGGTTCCTGATGTTAAGAAGAGGAAGTCTAGAAATGGGTCTTCCTTAAATTCTGCTAATTCTAAGGTAATGTTTACGTTACGCTCAGCATGTTCAAAACGTTCTCAAAACAACTAGCCTAGCTAATAAATGTCCATATTCGAGTACCATTTACTATATAAAATATCCTCTCTTTTTTTTCTATATGGGACCTCAAACGATTTTTTAGAACCGAGTCTCTTAAATTTATCTGACTGGTCTGGGCTTTGGGAATATGAGATTTAGCTAGTATAAAGTCTAATATGGTCAATTTTTGAATTTTTGACAATGGAAGTCAAAACAAATCATGTTTAGGTTAGTCTTGGTCTAGGTTAGTTGATAAAGTCACTTGAAACGACACTAAAATGTAGTCTCGTAGTTTCAGCAGTGATAAAACTGTATGATTTATGTTTTAGGATGTGAAGCAAATGAAATCCAAGAAACCTAAAGAAGTAAAAGGATCAATGAATGATGATAATAAAAACAAGAAGGAAAAAAACAATGCCAATGAAGAACCTCCAAAGGGTTACATTCATGTTAGAGCAAGGAGAGGTCAAGCTACAGACAGTCACAGCTTAGCCGAAAGGGTATATTCGTCTTTTCACTATCCTTACATTTGTACTCTCCGACATATTTACACAAATTCTCATTTCAGACAAAACCGGTGATAACTTTTTATAACAGATTATTGTCCACAATTTATCGTAAGATGGTTACATATTCTCCATATTAACTTAAGACAGATACCACCCGTCTCAAAAACGAGTAACAGCAAACTGACATGAATTGTCATGTCATTAATGAACGATACAGGTTAGGAGAGAAAAAATCAGTGAAAAGATGAGGACATTGCAAGCTCTTGTGCCTGGCTGTGACAAGGTAGGGCTTAATTGTTATGTGATGGATTACATTTTAACAATAATCTTTGTTATTAGTCTTCTCAAATCTCACTAACATCTTCATGTGTCTTTATCTACCTTTAGGTCACAGGGAAGGCCCTTATGTTGGACGAAATTATTAATTATGTACAATCGCTACAAAATCAAGTCGAGGTATTTAATTTAATCTACAATTATCGGTAATTTTTTGTTTGCAATAATGTTCTCGTTTCTCCTTAACTATTGTTATTATTAACACGATAATTAAGGTGGTGATGAATTGACTTGCGACGTCTACTCTATATTACTAAACTTGTATAGTTAAATTAATGAAATAGTTTTGTAAATCTTTCTCTAATTAGCTTCTTATCGTGTGCCCTAATTATTTGACTTTTATCACAGTTCTTGTCAGTGAAACTTGCTTCTTTGGACCCAACGGTTTACACATTCGGGTTAATGGATCTTGACCCGATGATATTCGGAACAGAAGTACAGGTACATACTATTACAATACAGTCTAAACTATTTGCCAATAATTTTTTTCTTGGATGCTTATACAACTTGTACATAAAAATTTGATGACTAATTATTTTTTGGGTCACAAACTTGAAAATTCAGGGCATGAACAATAATATGGGATTATCAATTCCATTAATGCAATCCACTACTGCCAGTCCTGCTACTAGCTCTACATTAAGTCCAACCTTCCCTAATAATCCTCTTCTTGATGCCTCAACCAACTTGCTTCAACATGAGCCTAACCCAAATTTCCTTCTTTTAGAGGTAATATTTACAAATTCATCTTTTAATGCTTATCTATATTCCTCCGACACTTCACTTTAGTCAGGTGTCCTGTATCCAACACTTAATTTTAGACAAAAAAAATGAACATTTCAGAGAAAAATAACCGTATCTAGCACTCTGAATCGTGTCAGAATAACATAGGTACTTATATACATTTAACAACTTGAAAGGTCATTTCTATAAATATGAATAAACTTTACATAATGTAAGCTAACTTATCGACTAGTAAGAGGTTGATGATATATTGATATAGTTTAATCAAGTCTCTCGATATGATTATCTAAATATACGACAATGTTAAATATTCAGGAATACCAGGGTAAATATTTGTAGTAAGTACTATATTACTATAACCTCGAGTCCATGACTACCGTGAACTACGATCTAAATGAGAAGATCCCATGCATGTTTAATCAGATCTCTCAAGTTCGATTATAAAAATATAATACAATGTTAAATATTCAGGAATATTAGGATAAATCTTTGTAGTAAGTATTATCACTACAAGTCTATGACCTCGAGTCCATGACAACCTTGGAGTACGATCCAAATGAGAAGATCCCATGCATAAATAAAAATCTTAAATCATTAATTAGTAATAAGGTTGAAAAATCATGTCCGACAATATTATGTAACATCATTGTAATATGCCAAAATTATGTTTTGTAAGGACCTTAATATGTAACATCAACTAATTAAGTAGAAATTACAACATTTTTAAACTTATTGTACATGACTAATAAACAAAAATAATGTCATTTTCAGGATGGTGGGAGTTCATATTGGGGAGGAGTAAATGAGCAAGAACGACAAAGCATTATTAATCAATTTGGATTAAGTGCCAACAACTTGTATTCTTTACAATAGAAAATTTCATTATTTCACATCAATTTCGAGTTTTTAATTATTATTACTCGTGCTGTTTCGGTCATCTGTTTATTTTTATATTTCTTTTAATCTGATGAATATTTTAATTAAAAGTAAATAAATGACTGAGACGGGGAATACTATTATGGCCAACAATTACACTATAGCATGCATATAATGTAGTGTACCAAATTAAGGTTGAGGACCCATTTGTAATACCATTTCCCCAAACATTGAAACACATCCAATGTTTTTAATTCATTTGTTGATCAATAAATACAACTTCTTCTAGCTTATATAATATTATTGTTTTCATATTTACATGTGATATTTTAACTTGTAAGCTACAAAGAATTTCATCACTTCCCATTAGTTTCGAGTTTTTAATTATTATTACTCGCGTTGTCTCGGTCGTACGTGTATTTTTATATTCCTTTTAATCTGATGAATATTTTAATTAAAAGTAAATAAATAATTGAGACGGGGAGTACAATTAAGGCCAACAATTAGACTATAGCATGCATTATATAATGTAGTGTACCAAATTAAGGTTGAGGACCCATTTGTAATACCATTTCCCCCAACATTGAAACACATCAAATGTTTTTAATTCATTTATTGATCAATAAATACAACTTCTTCTAGCTAGTTTATAAATATTATTGTTTTCATATTTACATGTGATATTGTAAGCTACAAAGAATTTAGATGAGGGTTGATATGATAGTTTCTGGCCACCATTTTTTTGTCTTTTTCAATGGTTACACGACATAAATGCTTCTTGTGTTGGGTTACATGTTTTTTATTGTCAAATTTTATGTGGTGATATTGATAGTGTTTTGTTTTATATGGAGGAGATGATTATTATTTATTAAAGTTCTAACTAAATTGAATTTTCTAATTTGTAATGAATTCAATTAAATAGAATCTAATGAAGTCACTTAGCATGGTAATTGAAATAAGTTTAAAGGGTCGAAATAAGATTCTATAATTAAAGAACATTTTTTTTATAAGACTGACAAGTAAGAGTTTGATTGAACTTAAATGAGTACAATTTGCATGGTAATATAAAAATCTCGTAATTTAGATACACTAAACTTAATTGAACTTAAATGAGTATAATAAGATTCTATAATCATTTAATATTTATCTATTCCATTCTATCCAAGTCTGAAAAAAATTGATTGAATGTACTCGAATCCATCTTAATACTCCCTCCGTTTTAGTCAATTGTTATCTATTCCTTTTTACACAAAGACTAATGCATGTGAAACAAACTAATAAAATAAAGGAATAATTGTCACTTGCATACACTAACCACTTGTTCAATACTTGCCCAAAATAGAAATAGATAACTAATGAATGATACACTTCAAAATTGAAATAGATAACAATTCACCGGGACGGAGAGAGTATTTAGGCCTCGTTTGGTTGCTCACTCAATTCATGGGAATTCTAAAATCCCATTGGGATTTTTAGAGGTTATTTGGTTACCCCATTTTTTGTAAAATAGGGGACTTTAAAATTCATAGGAATTTCCAACTCCTACATGATGGAGGAATTTAAGTACCTACCCCTCTCATGGTCATTGGAATTCCTAGGAAAATAGAACTCCAACATGACAACCAAACGGATTATTGTAATTCCCGTGAATTTTAATGTAGGAATTAAACTCCAGTGTATTGTAAATTAACACATCAATCTAATTCCCGTATCAACCAAACGACACCTTAATTTCCCTTTATCCCTAATGAATCATTTGTTTATTTTAAACTTGATTTCTTCTTTAAAAAATTCACTAAGGATCGGAGAGTGGGAGACATGTCAATCATATATGCATGTATATATGCCCTTGACCACAAAGTCATTAAAATTATAACTGAACCATATATAATAAAGCAAGGTAACTTTATATAATTCTTTGAATCTTATTTCCTATTTTATTCTAATCACTAAATCACATCATTCTTTTAGTCTATCAAGTTACTTTACATCAAAACTGAAACAAATATAATAAAGCAAGGTAGCTGTATTTAATTCTTTGCATCTTATTTCCTACTCCCTCCGTCCCGGTTTTGTTTCCGTATATTATTTTGGAGTCCTATCTCATTATCGTGTTTTTATCTTGGGTCCCACTATTTTTCTATTTGATACATAAGCATTAAACATTAAAAATAAGTATTTAGACATCATAAAACGATGAGGTGTTAGAAAATTAAGGTAGCTAGTGAGACACAAGATGAGACAAGAAAGTGAGAAAAAAGATCAAGACTCGTCATTTTACATCAGTTAATAGACTATACAAAAAAATTAAACATAAGCTCAATTAGATATAAGTTGGTTGTACGATGTTATTGTCCCACTGGTGGTATACTATTATTTGTGATAATTTTTGGGTGTCTCATATATTTGTTTATCTTTCTATATTGAAAAAAATTTATGAGATATTTCAGTTACGGTTTTCTAATATGTGACACACATTAAAAAGCTAATTAGAGAAACATTTAGAATGTTGTTGGTAATTTTAGTTTGTACATCAAAATCTAATAATATATCCTTAAAATTCTTGCTCTAATTAGCTTGTTAAGCCTCTACTATATATCCTCTTTTGTTTTTAGTTTTTACGCTAAAATCAAAGATACTCAGAAAATGGAGACGGAGTATATTTATACTGATCACATGATCACATCATCCTTTCAATCTATCAAGTAAGTTATACGTAAGAATCTTTCCTTTATAAAAGAAAATTCGTAAAAATCGATGGTGATTGTGTCAGTATGCAAACTCCAATGAAGAAATTCTGGCTGCTCCCAAAATGGTTTAGATTCTTCAATTTTGAGTACAACTATGAAGGATCATTAAAATTAGTGTACAAAGTAAACTGTGGAGAACATTAAAGGACAGACCACATCCAACCAAATAAGGCCCCCAATATCTTTTTTTGATCCGTTTTTGTTTGACTTTCTCGTACTAGTATAGGAGTAGTATACTTCCCGGTGCTGAAATTGATGGAGATTTGATCTAAACTTTGAGGTACTACTTACTTATGTAGGGATGCTGCCGATTTAATATTGTGGGATAATCGATACCTTTACGTTGCACAAAAACATTATTAGTCGTTCATGTGATTTTTATTATCTCGCTATTTAATACTCAAGTCATTGAAACAATAGAGTAATGTTGTTGATCTGTTAAAATTAACCTCACTACACCGAAAGTGTGAAATTTCAAATGATTGTTTACTCTATGTGGCTTTTTTTATTTCGCATTTTATGAGAGTAATTGAAACGCTTATTAATGTTGTTGTATTAATATAAACCTTACTATATATACCATAGAAACTAGAAAGAGTTGTAGGTGAAACTCATCACTAATTTGATTGCAAGTTTTAAAAAAAATAATTTGCGAAGAATAAGTAGTGAAATAGTACGAGTGATGAAATTTTGAGCGATTATTTAATTCCTTATATATGTTGAGAGATTTTATTGCACAAGCTAGTGATTATAATGTTTTTAGTCGCTTTCAAAATATGAATCGGATTACTTTAGATTTTACTTACATATTTTCTATTTTCCACGTTATTGTATTACTATGTAACGACGACCGGATTACTTTAGATTTTACTTACATATTTTCTATTTTCCACGTTATTGTATTACTATGTAACGACAACCACATAACGCACTGACAGTGAGAACGATCGAGGTTATTGAAGTGGCAGACGAACTAACGATCTTGAGCGGGTTTGTGCCGCTACCCGACCCATCTTAGGAATAGATTTGTCCACAACTTTTATCTTCAAAGCCAACGAATGACGCAACGCAATTGGGCCACCCGGACTCCGTCATGCGACCAACGCACATCGACCATATATAGCCTTGGCCAAACATTTGGGCTGGGCTAGGGTGATCCATGGCGGGTCGGGATTGGTTAGGCGGGACCGCAACCGTCTGGGATAGAGGGTCGGTCAACACGGATCTGGCATGATAGAGTTGGACACAAAACCGGCCCGATCCGGGTGAGGTGAGTCGAGGGCAGGTCTAGGTGGGTCGGGTCACCAATTCAACATTTTATTTTCAAATAATATAATAAGGGGCGGGCTGGGCTGATATTGTTCGACTTGGACCCATCCCTAGTTTATAACAGGTCAAGTCGGGCCACTAACAGATTAGGTGGGCCGGACAAAAATAGACCGAGGAGCGGTGGGGTACGGACGGGCCGTGTCAGCCCTAATGTTTGACCACCCTTAATATAGTGTCCCAGAAATGAACAAATGTCACCTCTAAAACATTTCATCTCTACTTCTAAATTAAGGATGAATGAGAGATTAATGACCAAGTAAATTGAATACTTCACCATGGGAAATCCGGTGGGCCATGGGCCATGGCATTAGTTCGACAATCCTTGGCCCAATTTTGTCTCTAAAATTATATCATTAGTTCTAATCTCTCTTTTCATTTTGTAAAATAATGCACCTAGACATTTGATTAATGGTGATGCTTTTGTGTTTATTTAAGGATAAAGGCAGAGACATTTTCTTGACCAAATGATCCTAATTTAGTACTTCCTCGGTTCACTTAGATTCCATATGTTTCATTAAAATATACCTTACATATGTTAAACAAATGTATGAAATCTAAATGAACGGAGGAAGTACATCAGCTAAGCCTTGCGATGAAAAGAAATTTACAAATTTGATAACTAAGGTTTCCGAATTGTTATTACTTATTAGAACATGATGATGGTCTTGAGCCCATTTTATCGGCTTAATATTGGGTCGGGTTTATATAAAGTCAGTTAGTTACTGATTGTCGGGTCATATCGGATATCAGGCCAATTTGGATCGGGGCCTGCCTCTCTCATGTCCAAAAAATGCTACTGCCCATTCTCTCTCTTTTTTGACTTCCTACCTAAAGCCTTTTAAGAGCCCACAAAATGGTCAGCCTACTTGACCTTAAGAGGCCCACTAAATCCGCATTTAGTGGCCTAGTCCAAAGTCATATTGATCAAAACCTATATACCAAAAAAAGCCTGTTTCAATTGGCATTCCAATAGCATTTCATGATTTAGCAGAAGTCTGTAATCGTGTCATTCTGAGCTCGAGCTTAGGTGGGGTTCGGATTTGACTTGAAGCTCGTTGACCTTATACTTTGAAGATAATTTTTAAGGGCACATGTTAGAAAAACTCTTTATTATAATATACTTATAAATTTCAAAATCATATATAATTTGAAATAAAACTAATATTATAATATAGAAATTATACTAAACTATGCGAGGCGAGCCTTACTAGCTCGAGATTGACTTGGATTTAGATAAACTTGACTCGAGCTCGATTTGAAGGCTCGACGAGCCAACTCAAATCATATACAACCCTATTACAAGTATTATTTTGGCACATGATTTCGGCCCACTTTTGTTTTCCTTTCGATTTCTAACTAAAGACAAACATAATTTTTTTTATAAGTTGTCTTTTACATTATGTGACCGTATCCTAATGTAAAATCGTCTTACTCATTTTTTTTTTATCATTGCGTTCATCACGTCGAGATAAGCAATTTGAAAAAAAATTCTCCGAAAACGTCCCATCCGAGCACAAAGTTATGACTGCTTGAAGTTTTCCCCTTTTCAATCGTCATTTTTTCTAATCATTTAAATGGTTGTTATTATGTAACGTTGTTGATATTAATTAATAAGTATCGTTAAATAATATACAAAACTCAATGTTAAAAAGATAACGTTGTTTGTTAAAACGATAATGTTGTTCGACATCCCAATCATTTCGAAATTGATGTTATTCGCTATCGTACGAATTAAAAAAATAATCATAAAAAAACCTCAATCATCCTCGATTTACCGATAAAAATTAAATTTAGAAAGATGTTTTAGAGAGAGGACAAACTTGGAAAAATAAATGAGTTTTAGGGAGGGGCAATATAAATGAAAGTACAAATTCTTATTCCGTGGTAAGCTTGTGACCTTTCACAAGAGTAAATAGGAAAACAAGTGTTGACTGCTGAGAGGTCAGAAGCTTGTTACCGTCACAAGCAATACGGTTTGAAGTGAAAGTGGGGGCGATCTATATAAATATCAGATCCCAAGGCACTACGTAGCATTTACGAGACGGAGATGTTTGTGTATTTGAAATTTGGGAAGAATCAACCCAGTTCAATCCCGATAGCACTCGAATGATCACTTTAATCACCAACAACAAACAAAATCATTGTTATTTTAGGGTAAATTGGAGGCGCAGGAGTTCACTATTTCCGTAACGGAAAGTGTATCCGCCATTGTTGATGGTCAGTTCATGCACTTAATCAGTATTTGTATGTATCTTTCTAAATTCAATTATATCATCTTCATTCTTCATCATTCAACTGTGATTTCATGTTTCATGTTTTGTATTGATTTAGGCAGTGGCGGAGGCCAGGATTTACAGTTAGGGGACGGAAAATTTCAGCAGGGGCGAACGAGTTATGTAATAAGGTAAACTCGAAAAAAGTCCGATTACTGAAGTTCATTTTTTAGCAGGCCTCCGCCATTGGATTTAGCCATTTAGGTATATGATTATACGGTACGTTGTATGATTATGTATATTGTTAATCTGGAAAAGTTACTGGTTTTGCTTCATTGTGGCTAAATTACTTCAATCCTACTCCAACTATATGTATCGTTGTTCTTGATTGATTGAAATTTGAATTCAGTCTGACTGTGGATGTTGATTTTTAGAGCAAAGTTTGTTGTTTGGGGATCGTTGATGAATCCGCTTGTTGGTCTATTTTCATGAGGCTGGGGATGTTGTTATACATGATCCTAAGTGCAAATTTGCCTGAAATGCATTTGTTCTTTTATGGACTCTTCTTATTCCATCGTGTACCCGTGGCTCAGTGGCTGTTACTCGACATTCCGACACCTCATTTTAAGCCAAAATATGCATATTTTTCGCAAAAATAGCTAAGTCCGACACTTGGACACGCACTCATATCAGATGTTTCTAAATGAGTCTGAATAACACATTTTAAATGTTATCTAATCCACTGCTTGTGTCCGTATGTTTGGTGTAGATGCCATATTAGCACTAATTCAGCTATTGAATTATTTAGAAAGGCTGGTTGCTTAAACATTTGTTTTTGGTCGGCAATTATCTAATGATCCTTTATCTATGTAGTTTACTTAATGATTTGAACCCTTTTCTAACTTTTTAATTGCCATTTGAATTGCAATATGTGCAAGGGCTTGCTTGAATTGATGGTAGTTTTTATGGGGGACCCTCATAGTTTCTTGGTTACTTGTATTTTATGTTATTATTTAATTGTTGCTCTTTTCTCTGGATTGATTTACTTGTTCTTGGTATGCTTTCTGCAGTAATTTGCTACGGCTTCTTGGCTGTCCCTTGGGGCTTGGCCTTAAATAATACGTACTTATCTAGAAAAAAATGTGACTCAAAGAGGAAAATCCGTTTCAGGGATGTCTAAATTACCGACATATCTGCTAGAGCGGGCTTCTATTAATTATGCTGTTTTGGAGTATATAGTATATGTGCTTCCTTTATATGTGATGCATCTGTAGAATGTTTGCGAGCCTACAAACTTTTTACAAAAATAATGTACAAGCTTGCATACACCAAATTTAGTGGGGAAAAAATGCAAAATAAGGTTATAATTTAGAAAGAATAGTTTGCAAAGCTGGTGGCCTAAGGTAACAAACCCTTTCTATTGTGTCATATTGGTGGGATTCATCTCTGCTTTTCTCTTCCTCTAGGGAATATACTTTGAATGTTGTGGGCTCTCAAATCTTGTCTTGTTAGGATTCCGATTACAGGATATATCTGCAAAACAAAAGAGAACATTATTGGTTACACATTAATTCAGAAATCCTTATTTCTATTCCTATAATACCCGATATCAGCTATATACTGCGTGTATTGTATGTTACAGGACAACGGTTACTTACCCCTGAACCTTGGTACTTTGGTACAATGAGAAGATGGCGAAGAGCAACCTGCCTAAAGAGCACCATTGCCTTTGCTGCCGAAGTGTCTTCTACTACGGTATAAGGAGTTTTGTTCGTAAAGGGATGTAAATCAACATACATCTCCATCTCATGTTTCGAAATGGCTACTTGTTCAAAGTTTGTGTCTCTCTCCGCCAGCTCAGCCCATGTAAATTTCTCTCTCACTTCCCATTCTTCTGTTCGTCTTAGTTCTTTCATGAACCATTTTTTCTTTAGCACAGCTACAAGGTGAGCCCTCAAGATGAGTCCATGGAGCTCCATTAGCTTAGAATGATGTGCATTTGGTATTGGTAGCATTGCATCATCATCAATCACGGGAAAGCCATTGTGGGTAGTGTTCTTGAGAACATCTACAATCCTCGAGACTTTTTCAACTCCACGTAGACTGACTAATGGAGGCTTGACATCAGCGAGCTCGCCGACAGTGATGTTCCTCATCCATGGCTCAGGGTTTGAATCTAGAAAAGGAAGGCCTTTAAGGTCTAGTATAATATCATATATGCTAGGGTTGAAGCAATCCCCTACAGTTTTCGATATGAGTAGGACAAGCATTGTTATGGGAAGTAGAAGTAGATTATTGGTGAGTTCAAGGAAAATGACACAAAGGGATACAGTCATTCTCATTGAGCCCGACATGAGGGAGGCGGCACCGAGTACTGCATAAAGACCCTCATCAATTTTTGAGTAATTTTTCATGGCTAACCCGAGTAAGCGTCCATAAGCTGAACCAATAAGAATGATGGGTAGGAAGAGTCCGGAGGGTACGGCTATGCCAAAGGTAAAGAGACCCAATATGCAGTAGAGTGCAAAGTAGATTAACAGAGAGACGGGGTGGAACTCTCCAGGCGTATTTGTTGAGAAGATGTTCCTAACAGCATCATCATTGGTTGAAAAGAGTAAGCTACCAAGGTCGTTATAGTAGCCTTCTGGACAGTTGAATCTTTTGAAGTTCCCTGTTCTTCCTGTTGTTGAGCAGGTGGCATTGCTAATTGACGGATCACATTTTGTGCAATTTACGAGGAAAGGTAGGCCGTACATGCACACTGAGGTGAAGACCGAAACTGTAAGACTTAGAAGAATCTTTGCCAGCTTTCCCTTCCTGCAACAGAATACAGCAGTAAGGAAATGCTGATCCAAATCCAGAACTATAGAGCTTAAGTAGTTAAATCTGCACTAAAGATGTCAAATGGGTTGGGCAGGTTGAGTATGTTTGGATCAATGTGGGTTGGGTCAGAATATTGGTCGGGTCAATACGGTTTTATTATTTTGCCTAAAATTAGGGGTTTGGTCAATATGGGTTTGGGTCAGGTTAGGGTAAAACATACATTCTCACGTATTTTTCCTGACCGATTTTCATTTAAAAATTAGATTTCATATTATTTCAAAGGTTATGTAAAATATTACAGTAATATCTTAATCCATTTGATGTTGATCTCTTGCTTGATCTTATGAAAAAGGTAGTTACTACATGCGAAAAGAAATTGGATAAAGCTTACTCATTGATGAGATTGTACAGTCTGAGAACTTTATGAAGAAGGTAGTTATACAAGCTTCCAAGAACTCCACCAATGAGTCCTATGAGGATGACCGGGATGATATCCATCACATGGTATCGCACAGTGACACTACTCACATCGAACATGATGAGCCCTCCATCGCCAAATAGCCCACATTGTCCAGAACTGCAGTACTCTATGAAAGCTCTGAGAATCACAACTACAACTGCTGTGCTAAAGAAAGTTCTCCATAGGAGGGCGCTTCTCCACCATGTCGCCACTTCCTCCAGAGCAAAAAGTACGCCTCCTACTGGAGATCGAAAAGCTGCACAAACCCCCGAGGAGGCCCCACATGTGATCAGGTCTCTCCTGTCCCTGTCGTTATTCATCAAACGAAGCCAACGCCATTTTATACGATACTTCTCGGTCCCACCTTGACCGAGTAAAGAAGCGATGCAAGCTCCTATATGTACCAAAGGCCCTTCTTTGCCGAGGTCTAATCCAGCAGAGACAGCTCCAATACTCCCAATTATCTGTTGTGGCAGTCAAGTGGGCACCAATTAGCCATCATGCAGGTAATAGTTTAAGCTTTTTGATGCATGGAATGTGTATTTTGAGTGTTTGCAACTATATATGTAGTCCACCTCAATACCATTATCACTTATTACTGTCCTTTAGCCATCATATTGCGTGGACTTCCTTACATGATATCATTGTCTCTTAGTAGTCCTATGACTACCACTGCAGATGGGTCACTCAAAAATGGTTCAGTAGTCTTATATGATGTCAAAACTAAGATCTATCTTGAGTGTCAGTCTTCTTGGTGATGGCGAACTAAGATTAAAGCCATTAAACAATATGATTCATGATACAAAATAACAAACACAGATAGAATTATGAGCTGATTATGTTAAATTAATGCTCATGACCTTCTGAATTCCTCTATATGGATAGTTCATTTGCCTATATACTTGAACTACTTGGAATGATATGGCCTGACTATGATCCTACCGTTCCTACGGACCATTTGACATTTTCAGAAGTGTGTGATTATTTACTATTTTCCAACATGGCTACCGCCAACAAACCTGTTTCCTTTGCTTAGTTGGATGGATTGGAAGGGTAAGGGAGGGAAACAAAGTTCATTGTTTGGTTAGTAAAGTGTGTTCTAGGGATATTGAGGGGAGGGAAATGTGGAGATATCTGTTTCTTTTCTACACGGCAAACTAAAATGCTTTCAACCTGAAAATATTTGTAAGGACCGGACCAAGGCTCCGTTCCCCCTTTCTTCCCTTCCCATTCTACTGTTGTTGCCAAATTCCAAACAAAGTTGTTGTCCCAAAATAATTTACAGTGGTTAACAGATACTCGCTGCATCCCATTTACATTGCCTCATTTGATAGTCAAATGTTACTGTAACCAATACTTAAATCATAATATATAATTAATACAATTTTTTGAGTTTGATAATATGAAAATGGCTTTTATTTTGTTTGGCAAATTAAATGTTTCAGATTTCACATTATAAACTTGGAGAAACTTATGGTTATAGTTGACACTGGCTGACTACTAATGTGAAATTAGAACTATACACACGGATCAATGGAGCGAGTAGATTATATAATCAGGAAAACACATTAGAGATATGTATAAAGATCATAGAAAACTGACTTTAACAAGCAAGGTTGGCGCTCCATACATATTCGGAGTATCAACGCCGTTAAGGTAAGCTTTAATTTCTGGTATTCCAGGACCAGCAGCAGTTGGTGCGAAAAAGACGACTAACAGAGTAGCACTCAGAGTAAGTAGGAAATTAATCCCTGTCAACATTACCAATCCCATCATATACCTGCACCCAAAATAGTAAAAAAAAAACCAGCACACTTTATAATTCATAGTATATAGATTGAATTCTATGTTAATAGTTATATAGTTTGGGTGTCAATCACCTCTGTTGCTTAATATAGTTGGAAATCAGAAGCAGCTTGTAGCCAGCAATATTTTCAATGGCAAGACTGATTAGGGTAGCAATGAGGCCCGTCAATGACCCGATGAGAAATGCGAGTTTCCATTTTAAAAACACATATTGCAGCAATTGATTTCTGGATCGTTGTCTGAAATCCTGCTTGAATAGTTCGTTCTCATTGATTCTGCATCAATATAGAAAAGTATTGGCGTGGCTGAATAATGTTTAGTTTCTGAAAAGAGTGATGCATGTGACTATGTGAGGAACTGTGTTACTCCGATACACGCATCTAAGACTTAAGCACAATACTTCATGACATTCTTTTCCCTAAGCCAGAACATGATTTTTTTTTTCATAAAAGATAGCCACCTACACTTAAACGCACACCCATACAAAAACTTTTGACCGACTCTTATACCTACTTAGGTGAGAAATAAAGAAGACGAACAGTATTATTGCCGACTTTGTATCAATATCGAGAAGCACTGGATACCTGAATAATGTTTAGCTTCTAAATGTAGTGATGCATGTGTGAAACTATTTTCTTGCGATTCATCATATACATCACGTACTTGGTATCAAGTACTTTCCACTTGCACATACTTGTGATACTCGGACACTTCTCTTTTAATCCAAAACACTAATCGTGAAGATTCTTCATAAAAGATATATAGTCAATCATATCATATGCTTGAACACGCATCCATGTCAAAAACTTTGACCGGCTCCAACACAGGTTAGGAACAAAGAAGATGCGCACAAACTAAAACACATTCACTCACAATATCTAAATGGGGTCATGTAGTAGTTATTATGTTATGTTTCGTTTGTCGCTTTTTTTACATAGAAGTCCATAATATAGATGCACGCAATCTTACCCTTATCACTTAGCAGTTGATACTAACAGAGTAACAGATTATGCTCACAGAAACTAGAAAGAGGGAGAGAGATAAAGCATACTCGTAATCAAGGCTTTCTATATGTGACACCTTAGCTCCCACCAGTGCAAAATGGCTAGCAGAGACAGTTGTGTTCCGTTTAAGAAGAGGTTGGTGTAAGGAGTTGCATTCAATGTCTGTTCCTCCTGCTACTACTTCTCCATTCCGATGATCTTCTAACTCCATTCTTTGTGTGCTTGTTTGCTTCAATGATAATGGTTCTTTTGTTTCTGCCATTTTTTCACTTTTCAGTCTCTGGTTAATGGTCTTCTTATTTGCCAAGCATTTCGTGGAGTTAGATAGTTAGCTTATTTCTTCTTTATATGATTCCTTAAATTAAGTTACGTGTATGTTTTTACTGCATTATTGATGAGCACACTTTCTCTTTTATATAGTTCATTTATACGTCACTTTACAGTGGGCACCTTATTTCTTGGAGCAGCCTATATATAACATGCGGAGAAAATAAAATGAACTTTAACATATCTGATCTTAGGAAGTGGGAGGATGTCCTTAAGACACTTGGACAACAATTAGTGATTCTGATTATATCAACATTCTCTTATGTTAATTATATTGTATATCTTATGTTCTAACTACTTTCTCTAGCTAGGTAGTACCTACGTCTCCTTGACTCGTCTGTGAAGTCTTGTATCCGACACCCCTTCAATTTTTTGGTTTGAAATGAAGTGTCAAGGTATCGTGTCGTGTCTGACACTTCAAGATTTGAACATGCAACCAAAGTTAAGGTATCTGAGTAACATAGTCATTATCTGCATATTTTTGGGGTGGACGGTAGTTGAGTTGGTTTTTATTGTTTATGTAATCTTTGTTGATTAGTGTTTTGTTACGTGCATTATCTTTAATTGTGCTTAATGAAAATGTTTGCTTTATCATGAGCTCATGAATTCATGGATCATGACCAAAACTAATGAAAAATTTACCTTTTTCCTTTGATTCCCCTCCTACTTTTTTTTGTTAGTAGGGTGATGATGGAAACCACTCTTTACGTTTGTTAATAAATCTACGTCAATTTGAACACTCCGTCATGGTATTGTCGAGAGCTCTTACTGGAATATTTCTTGTGTGATAAAATAAGAAGACAAATATAAGGAGTAGGATTTCTATTTGAAATCCCATGGGTTATATTAGGGCAGAGGTAAAAATGAAATTTTGGGTAACAAATTTTTTTCTTGTAGTCTAATATATTTGCTAAGGCCTGATACTCAGGTTTTCGGGTAGATAGGGATTTGGAGTAGCGAATGCTACTACTACCCTTGCTAATATGTAGCTTCCCTGGTTATATATGCCTTTTTCTTAGGCCAATACATAGGTATGGTATTACAATGTGGATCAGTTGGGTTAACAGTGTCGGAAATTCAGGTCTTCATGAGTTTTATCATTGGTGCATTGCCAGAATTCGAACTCGACATCTTAGTTAAGCTAGAAAAAACCCGAACCCGCTAATCTATGTTTCTTGGTCAACCTGGACATTAATAGGAGTGTAAGTTGTTGCCATAACTACACTAATGTGTTATTACAACCCTCTCCCACTTGATCCTTTCACTTGCCCATTTGTATCACATCACATTGTCCGTCACAAATGAGAATTTGTGTTATTAATAGTGGACCAAGCAAACTTTAATCAATTTTATTGTCACGTATTGCATGCAGATTGAGTATCTTGAGCCAAGTTCCGGCCACATGGAAGCCTGTCCACATGAAACAAATTTCCGTCTCCATGCATTTGTGTAACTTCAAGGGTTCAATTTGCGCCAGTCACACCTCACATGAGAGTAGATGAGGTGTCTATTTTTCTGCCAGGTAAACATTAACTATTTTATGCAAATAAAACGAGTATAAAAAAAATAGTTGGATAAAATGAAATCAATCAATGGTGGGAAATAAATATAGCTCTTCATGCTATCGAAATGTTATCTTATCCATAATTATTGCATCATGATTCTTGAGAATCCCATGAAATGTAAGGTGATGATATATCCAGCTAATATTAGGATTCTATGGACACCAACCAAATTGTATGTTTGTCACACTAGGATTTTATTAATCATATTTTCTCAACCACTTCCTTTTTCTAATGTAGATTATTTGATTATAAGTTTGTATTCAAACCAATTGAAATATTTGTCATCGAACATTTATTTAGTATTTGTTTGTCTTAATTAGATTACGTTCTTGCAATATTTGTGCAAAATATTAGATATTTGGACCTTAGTAGGGTTTTTCTGACTCTTCATTACTAGCTAAAATAACTTTCCCAAATACGGATTATGTTTAAACTTAATCATGTGTCCATGTTAGGTATTCCGTATTTCTACAGGAGTCTAGGCAAGTCTGTTGATTGGCATGTTCAAGGTGTTAGCGCAACGGATTGTGTTTAAACTTAATCACTTGTCCATGTTAGGTAGTTCTACACAAGTCTAGGCAAGCCTGTCGATTGGCTTGTTCAAGGTGTTAGCGCCACAGATTATGTTTAAACTTAATCACTTGTCCATGTTAGGTAGTTCTACACAAGTCTAGTCAAGCCTGTCGATTGGCATGTTCAAGGTGTTAGCGCCACAGATTATGTTTAAACTAAATCACTTTTTGTTAGGTAGTTCTACACGAGTCTAGTCAGGGCTGTCGATTGATATGTTCAAAGTGTTAGCGGAGTAGTTTACCATTGTCTTGGTTTGAGGGTATTTCCTATCACCGAGGTCCAAGTTCGATTATTTGTGCAACAAATCAAGAGTTTTTGTGTTCTACTTTATATTTCAACAAATTTAATTTACAAAGAATGAACTTATATATCGCAATTTCTAGTTTATTAAACATTTTTTTCATTTGTTGCCGACTAGCTTTTGTTTCCTTTAAAAAAATGACTTGTTTTTATTATGTTAAAATAAAATAAAGAAACGATTACTATCTGGGGCCTCAAATTAAGCTGCCCTCTTAAATTCATTAGGCGGCACCTCGATACTGAGTCTACGCTACAATTCCATGATAATTTAGAGAATAAAATTTATTACATATAATTATATAAATCAAGCTAAAAAGTCACGGTCGTTGGATCCTACAGATCCAAATTAAATGGGACTGTCCACCAACTTCAATCTTGTGTATTTGTGATGCATCTTTTGTTGTCACCACTTGTCCTTAACACAGGGCAAATAACCCACATAGATTTGTGAGTTGCTTAACTTTACAAATTTTTGATTCTCCCACTTCTATTTGCCGCATTTGAATGCTTTTCGATTTTTTGTTTCCGCATATTTATACCAAGTAAATTGGGATAAGAGTATAAGACAATCAATTGATGTTTAATGTACTTCTGTTTGACATGTAGAGCTTTTGTTGCATTCTATTTGTAGGTTTCCTATTGTTGCACTACAAATTCCATACCATTGTTTTTGAAGTATGAGTACACTAATGCAAGAAGATTTCACAAGTTCTAATGTGCTAAGACTTTATTTGATTTCCGATAGGGGGAAAAAATAGATCAGCTAGATCAACTTAAACTTGTAGTAGTAACCTTAATATGTTGGATCACTTAGATATAATGGTATAATTCGACAATGTTATTTGTTATTTCTACGTTGTTGCAATTTTATTGAATGTCCCCAAAGCGAGAAATGTTGTTTTGTCATATGTTTATGTTAATTTCTAAGCAAGGACCTGTGTGATACACTATTTTAGTACACCAGTGCCCTATGTTGAAGGCCTTGCTATTAGGGGTTCAATTCTTGAGTCTTGGCTATTACCTATTACACAATTAATTGTTTGTAAATTGCGAAGTGAAGTTCGGGATGAGCTGGAATAGTTTATCTGGGTGATTGGCCATCATAAATGATGAGCAGAGTGAAAAAAAAAGATCTCTTAAATTCAAATTGTTCGTGAACTTCTAGGTTTTATGGTAACATATGCATAACATTTTCTAGGCTACTGCCGATAGGGTAACTCTACTGGAAGTAATCGGCAGAAGGATATTGTTTTGGTTTAACATTTTTTTTGGATGTAATATGCTATTCCAAGGATTTATTTAGCTTTTTTATCTTGTACTCTGTGCTCTGCAGCCAGGAGCATGCTATATTGCATTCTCTTACAGGCTTTACAGCCAAGTTTTGTGCAACGGTGTTTTGCTCTTTGGCTCTCCCCTTTATCAAGCAAATGAAAATTTATCTAAAAATAAGGCTATTGACTTCAAATTCACTCTTTTCCTTAATATATTACTCATACATTTCAAAGTAATCAATTTATGTGCTTTGCTCTTTAATTATAAAAACTCATGTAACAAAACTTGCTTCTGACATAGCGGTTTACCGTCCAATTGAGGTATGTGGGCAATTTACACTCTTTTCTACCAACTGTTGACAGAAGAATTGTATGAGCTTTGTACAGTATATCATATCTAAAATATAGCCAATGTGACTAATATTTGCTTATGCTTTGTTTGAGTATACATCACGCTTTTTCACGTCTCTTTGAACTTCTCTAGATGGGGGAATACACATAGAATGTTGTCCGCCCTCAGATCTTGCCTTGTTAAGATACCAGTTACTGGACAAATCTGCAGGAAACAACTCTTATTAGGTTCAGATTTTGATGCTAATATGGCATTTCATGAAAATAAAAAGTTTGTAACTTGTAAGAAATTGGTTACTTACCCCAGGGAATCGATACTTAGGCACAATAAGTAAATGACGCAACGCAAGCGTCCTGAATAGCATCATTGCCTTGGCTACTGACATATCCTCGGTCACAGTATAAGGCGTTTTGTTTACGAAAGGGTGCAAATCAATGTACATCTCCATTTCATCGCTGGAGATCTGGATTTGATCAATATCTGTATCCCTTTCTGCCAATTCAATGGATGTGAAACTCTCTCTAACTTCCCGCTCTTCTGTTCTTCTCGGCTTTTCCAGGAACCATTTCTTCTTCAAGGCAATTAGAAGGTGAGCTCTCAAGATCAGTCCACGCAGCTCTATTTCTCTAGGTGGATTCCCCAACTCTATCACAGGGAAACCATTGTGAGTCGTGTTCTTGAGAGCATCGAGAATGCGGCCCACCTTTTCAACCACATTAAGGGTTGATAATGGCGGCTTTACCTCAACAAGCTCGCCAACTGTGATGCCCCTCATCCAAGGTTCTGGTTTTGCGTCTAAGAAAGGAAGCCCTTTCAATTCTAGTATGAGGTCATAGATACTTGGATTAAAGTAATCCCCAACACCTTTTGAAATCAGAAGTACAAACATGGTTATAGGTAGTAGCAATAGATTGTTGGTTAGTTCTAGAAAAATGGCACAAACCGAGACTGTCATTCTCATTGAGCCAGCCATCAGGGAGGCTGCGCCTAAGATGGCAAAGAGCCCCTGGTCCATCTTTGAGTTCATAATGATCCCGATTAGACGGCCATAGGCTGAACCCATCAGGATTATAGGCAGAAAGAGACCAGAAGGAACAGCAATGGCGAAGGTGATGAGTCCAAGAATGCAGTAGAGTCCGAAAAAGAGGAGTAAAGTGACTATGTGGTATTCGGAGGGAGTGTTAGTTGAAAAGATGTTTCGAACTGCATCATCATTGGTGGAAAAGAGTAAGCTTGCAAGATCATTGTAGTAGCCATCAGGGCAGTTGAATTGTTTGAAGTTCCCTGTTCGTCCTGAAGTCGGACAGACAATGCTCGGAGATGAATCACATTTTGTGCAGCTTACAAGGAAAGGTAGGCCATACATGGTCACTGAGGTAAACAATGAGACTGAAACACTTAGGACAATCTTTGCTAACTTTCCTTTCCTGCAATAGAATGGAACAGTCAATTAATTCTGATATACAAAATTATAAAATGTCAAGAGGAAATCACCCCATGGTTCTTTCAATAGAAAAGTAGGGAGGACAGGGTAATGGAGAGAGAGGGAAGAGGGAAGGGTAGCTTGATGTTGTGCCCCCTCCGTATTTCCCTCAAATCCCTCTATCCAAGCAAAAGGGTTTTTGTTATGTTCGTGTTTAGATTAGTTGTGTAACGCTTTTTGTTTCCTTACTCGTTGATGAGACTGTAGAGTCGGATAACTTTGATGAGGACGTAGTTGTACAAGCTTCCAAGAATTCCACCAAAGACTCCAATAAGTATAACCGGAATAATATCTGAGGCATGGTAATGCACATCTGCATCACTCACATCAAACATAATCAGCCCACCATTAAAGAGGCCACATCTTCCTCCAGAACTGCAGTACTCAGTAAAACACCTAAGCACCACCACAACAATCGCCGTGCTAAAGAAAGTCCTCCATAGGAGAGCGCTTCTCCACCATGTAGCCACTTCCTCGACGGAGAAAAGGATGCCGCCCACTGGGGACCGAAAAGCTGCACAAACTCCGGATGATGAGCCATAGGTGATGAGATCTCTCTGGTCCCTGTCATTGTTCATGTACCGAAGCCAGGGCCATTTGACTCGGTACTTGCCTGCACCGCCCTGACCGAGTAAAGCAGCTATGCAGGTTGCGATGTGGACAAGTGGGCCCTCTTTCCCCAAGTCGAGGCTTGCTGGTACGGCTGCTATCGTTCCGAGAAACTGTCATTACACCAAATAAGTTGCTCAGTTACTAACAGGTGATGAGTTTTATGCTTTAGTTCATGATACTATTCTGTTATGATTTCTGTATTGCATCTTTGCTATGATTGTAGGCTTTAATCACTAGTTGCCCAGTTACTATTTTGGTGTCTTACATCCATGGTACTAAAATATTAGACATCGTTTCTGGTAACGATCATTGACTCGGTCACCAAATCGTTTCTGCTTTTTGCCATGGCCGCTTTTAGAAAAGGCGTTTGTGTTCTGTTTACGACACAACGTCCAATCTCAGATAGCGACAACCAATTTTGAGATGAATCTCAAACCGAGATTAGTTATTGACCTTTCATGTTCATGTTTTTTGTTTTATTTTTGGATGTTTAAAGGGTCACTGGGATAATAATGATGGAACAGGTTTGAACCATAGTCATGGTCACAAGATATCTACAAGTTTGTCATTAATGTTGAAGAAACTTCACTCTTAATGCCTCCTTTTAAAAAGACGTTTTCTGATGCATACTTTTTTATTAATGATCTGATCCACTCAAGTAGGGACCTTGTGGGCTTAATTTCCCCCCTTTATTCGTTTCTTTTTGTCTACATTCTGTGTGATTATTTCATTATAAACAATCATTTCCTCTGTAGGCAACGTTCAATTATCTAGTTGGACAAACTGCCCTTTCACTCTTTTGAACCATTATAAGAGATTAACATCAACAACTTGGTATTATATCCAAATTGCGGAATCGTATCTCTACTGGATTTATATTAAAATTTGGAAGGTAACATGAACTAGGCGGTTTGCACCGGATGTAAATCGTCATGTTTTATCCCCATTTCATCTTGTACTAGGACTATTATGATGTGTTGGATCAGACAGTAATACTGACCTTGACTAACAATGTTGTGAATCCATACATATTGGGTGTATCAATACCATTGAGGTAAGCTTTAATCTCAGGTATACCAGGTCCAGCCGCAGCCGGTGAGAAAAATGCACATAAGCACGCAGCGATGAGGGTCAAGCTGAAATTAATCCCTGCCAGTATGATGAACCCCATCACATACCTGCACCCAAAAAGCATCCCAAACACAGGTGAAATTATTTCCTTTCTCATATACCAAGTTATTCTGTTTGAAATAACCTATGTGCGTACGAGTCTGAGACTCGCTATTTTTCAAAAAATAATCTTGAAGTCTTTTTTCAGACTAAACTGTCCGAAAGCCATATCTATTTTTGTGTGTTGATATATACGGAGTATTTCCTCAAAAAATTATTTCCATGCAAGCATCTCATAGGTTATAGCGTTATACCTATATTATCTATGCTCTGAATTGTAGACAAGAAATGAAGGCTAAAACGGTTGTGCACCTTTTGTCTTCAATAAAACGAGAGGCTAAGAGAAACTTGTATCCGGCAATATTCTCAACAGCAAGATTGATTACCACGGCAACAAGACCGGTTAGCAATCCCACAAGAAAGGCTAGCAACCATTTATAGCACACATACGCAAACACTTCTGTTTTTGTCCCAGTTCTCCAATCCTGCTTGAACATAGGATTTTCATTGATTCTGCAATGATACCAATAAAAGAAAACTCAGTTAGGCCTAGTCTGGCAGGAAAACTGAAATAGGAAACAGGTAAATTTTTATTTCTTTGGAATGACAATCATTGTCTTAGTGACTTCACCATCTAAGCTAAAAATTAAAGACACAAGAGAAAATGTACTCGTAATCAAGGCTCTCTATGTGGGAAATCTCAGCTCCCACCATAGCCATGTGTCTGACAGGCATCTTTCTCCTCCTTAGGTGAGACTGGTCAACTGCATTGTTTTCTATGTCGGGCCGCCCTTCATCTCCTGCTGCTGGTTGCAGCAACTGCATCGTTATAGAATCATCATCCATCGGCTTTCCTGACGGTAATTCTCTGTATTTTTTTTTTCTGTTTCTGCTATCTTTTTTTTGTAATTTTTTTTTTTTTTTTTTTTTTTTTTTTTTTTTTTCAGGTATGTCTATCTGAGTTCTCTCTGACTTAATATCTTGTTATTTTGATGGTAGAAGGTATAGAAATGATGTTTGTTTTTATATTGGAAGGCCTTCAATTATTGCGAAAAAACAATATGTAAATGTCATTTTCTGAATGGTGACTGATTCCCTTAGAACATCCTATTAGATTCCTAGAAATTAAGAGAATCTTGTTATTATTGATTTTCCATTGTGCAAAACTTTTTAAAAAGTTATAATTTCAGGTGTTTAATAATATAAAGTCCTTGTTGTCCATTGTAATATGTCTTATCTTCTTGTTTCTGATTTATGAAACTAAAAGTGGTTGGCTAGTGTTTGTGTTCATGTCATCCTGTTACGTGAACTCCACTTGTTATTCTACTCTAATTACTCGTCTTTTTCTTTTATTTACTCTCGCATCGTATATCATTTCATCCGTACATATAATTGTACGATTAATTTAATCAATTGATCAACATAATTGTATATTTTGTTTAGCCGAAGCTGTCATCTTCGTTAGCAATGGGTGAATGCTCTCTGATCGGGATAGAATGCAGATAACATGCACCAGGTAATTAAACTCGCTCTACTTTTCGTGTCAAAGGAGTCACAGAGCTACAATGAAAGGGAATTAGGATTCAATCTTACGACCCGTCGTTCATAGTTTATAGTACCTTGAACTTAACTGCTAGGTTAAGACATTCAATTGTCATTTTAGCAAAGACATATGAGCCAACTCATTCATAGGCTACAATTTCGTCTTTTGGGTATTTATTAGACTAGATATACGAGTAGTCCTATATCATTCCCTATTGCCCAGTTATTTATTTATCTTTGATACGAAGTATTTTTTATGGGAGGTTTTTTAGTTAAAGGTAAGTAAATGATTGAGACGGATTGAATACAATTTAAAATGATACTAAGGTGGAAGAAAAGTATATGCATTAATGCAATAGGAAGGAAAAAGTATTTGTGATAGTTGGCAATTTACCGATTAAATGCAATAGCAAGGTTGACAATTTACCGATTAAATATATACTCGTATATAATAATAATAATTATTAAATTACTAATTCATCAAGTTGGTATGGACGCTTCAGATGCTCAGTAGTCATAAAAATATCAAATATAAATTGAACAAGTTTGAACCAAGATTCCATTAAATTGATCTTGATGAGGTGGTTGTATATTTATGTCCGACCAATTTGCTGTCCAAAAAATTTAAATATTGTTGATATGTGAAAATTAATGTAATTACTAAAATGGATTGAAATCTCTTGATTTTATATATATGAATATGATATGATAGATACTAGATGTGGTAATCCGTCTACTCGAGTTGGATATGAATTGGGTCTAAACAGGTCGAGTTAAATCGGATTTGGGTTGTGTTGGTTCGGTAATAAATTTGGGTTGGTTAGTGTTCATGTTGGATCATCTTTTGGGTTCGATGCTCATTTGATAAAGTCACTAAGGCGGTTATACTGTTCATGGTTATTACATTTTGGTGAATTTTCTACACAAGTTAGATGCTTATAGCTACTCATGCAAAAAACAACATAAAGAAAATTTACATGTGTACATGAATTATAGTCGATGATAATTCGAAAATAATAGTCAAAAAATTTCTGGTTTTTTTTTTTAAATTTACGTTATGGCGTTATGTCATTACTTCTTCGTCCTTGTTGAAATCTTTCTCCTTAGGTTTGATGTAAGGTGAGAGATGTATTGTACTATTGTGTGAGTTGTGGACTTGTGGTGTCTCCTAAAAAGATAAGACTAGCTATAAAATGTCGATTTTTGTGTGACATTACATCCGGTTTTTTCTCGTCTTAAATAAGGTTTGTCAAGCTCTATACTTACACAAATTCTCATTTGTGACGAGTATATCCGTCGCAAACTTGCAACGGATCAAGTACTACTCATATGGAGAAGCATTCTGTTTTGTGTTATCTACTTACATGGGTAATACTTGACCCGTCGCAAGCTTATACGGTTTTACATTGCGGAAATAGGCGTTTGCCAAACTATTTTAAAACTGTCTCCACAAAATTTCCTTTTATGTTGAGTGATGATTTATCCTGACAGTAATACCAGAATTGCTGCTTGTGTTGGCCTAACTCTAACCAAAAAGCTTTAGGTGTGGTGCGTTGTATCGAAAGTCTTCTCTCGATAAATTTAAATCTAACTCGACCACAATCATAATATAACTAGATTGACTCGACCGTGTCACGTCTATCTTCTTTTTATTAGTTAACAATCGTCCTGTAAAATGGGTCGGAAAGTGGTCAATTTTTTCTCGTCTCATTTACGACCGTCTTATAGTAAAATTTGCGTAATAATAGGATCAAAAAAGGTACATATTTTGTCTATTGGGTATGATTTGTACAGGAATCATTCAAACAAGGAATCTCTTCTGTTTTATTCGAAAACACGTATCCCACTATACTTCAATTTTTTTTAATTAATTAATTATAAAATATGCATATTCGTTCAATTTTATTTTGGTGATAATAATGGGGACAAATCATTCTCCTAAAGCCACCCAACTCTTGGAACACCCTATCAGATTCCCTAAAGGAAAGTATCTAGTATTATAATTTTATTTTATTTTGTTTTGTTTTTTTTTGTTTATATGGTTAAATTAGCATTTTTATTAGTTTATTAATTTGAAGTCAACCATTTGATGAACAATTAGTTTCAATAGTAGTTGTTAAGCCATGTTCTTTTCGGCTCAAACGAGCTGAATTAAATTTGAATGAAGTTGAACTAAATTGAATGGAGTTGAGGTAAACTGAATGCAGCTGAAGTAAGAGTTAATTTTGCAAATAGATGAGCTGAACAAAACTGAAATGAAATGAGTTGAAATTAAGACAGAAAGAACATAGCCTTAATTTTCTAGTAGACGATAAAAAATGTTCTCCCATTCATACGCAATTTAAATTCTCTCCATTTTACATTTTATTTCAATGGTTTAGATTTTATTTCAAAATGATTAAACATTTTAAACGAGATTATATGATAACATGTATAACTCTTGGGTATACTAAATTGACGGGCCAAGGCGCGCTGGGCCTGGGATTCATGACCCGGGCCATGCCTGGCCGGGCCAGGCCATGACGGGCTGTGCGCTGGATGCCTAAACAGGGTGGTCCGGGGTCGGGCCGGGCCGGATCAGTCCGTGCTAATAGTCTATCTCTAGGTATATGGTATTGGTCAATGTTAGAGAAATTGAGGAGATGAACGATATTTGGTTCTCTACTGATTGGTACACAATTCCTTAACTACGATGTCAAATAATAATAAGTGTGTAATAAAAAGGGGTTTGAATTTTCTTGAATTCAAAGACTAATCATATGAATGTTGTTATGTTCTTATTACAGAATCATGAAGGGTCAGAGTATATACGTTGTGATTTAAATTCTGCCTCTAGGTAGGATTACATTGTGCACGTGAAAAGGTCGGATTGTTGTTTTAACGGTTAGTCTCTCTTAAAACGGAGAAAAAACATTATAACGGGTTAAATTCATTCCACTTATTAAGTATCCCCTTAAGTATTTGAGACAACTTTTTTTTGTTTTCATACACATTCTCTATTTATTTTTTTCATACTATTTGACTCGTCTTAAACTTAAAACAGATACATTCGTCTTACACAAAAATTTGTCTTGTTTTAAATTTCCGTTTCCTTGTGGAAATATTGCAATAACATTATTCTCAAATATTGTTTTAAACTTCGACACCTTATTTTAATTCCGTGCATATTTTTCACAAAAATGGCCGAATCTGACTTTTGGACACATATCCTTATCAATCTCAGATACTTTTTAACGATTCTGAGCAATCTAGCTTATGCCAAATAACGGTAAATAAATTATTAGAATCCCAACAATATCTTAAAACAGTTAGCCCATCTTCCTTGTGACCTCTCACAACCTTCTTCCATTTACCCTCTCACTTGTCCTTTTATCTCACATCACAAACTTGTGATGATTTGTAAAACAACAGCCGGATCCTTCATAAAAACTTTAGAAAGACGGTCTCTCAATAGCGTTATTGAGAGATCTCTTACATAATGAGGGGAGAGAGTTATTTAAAATCCATTTTCCATGTTATGTCTTCCACTAAATTAGTAAGAAACGGTCTCTCCGGAGACGTACTTTGAATTATGAACAAGGTAGGGAGATTGTGACTGTGAGGGGACAAAAAGGTACAAGTAGTATAAGAAAAAGTCCAAAAAAAAAAATGGTGACAAGTGACATGGGATATTGCAGCTCATAAATCATAATAATACGTAGCAACTCGTATATATTGGAAAAGGTAAGAGACTCCTAAAAGACCACAAGAAGACGTTTTTGCAACAATTGGTTGTCTTTGTTCCATGGGATTCAACCAATCAAATGTTAAGCAAGTTTGTGTAATTAACTCTTTAATTCTCAAAGGCCATTCTCTATTGGGTTTTGATACATTGATAGATTAGATGGATTAAGGGTCTTGGAATTATTATTATTAAGGAAGCCAAAAGGCAAACGATTAACAGTCACATGGTCCTCCTGTAGGGCTGGTTTTTTAACAAAATTGTGGGTCCTTTGACTAAGCTATATGTTATTTTGCAAATTCTTATTTCCGACGGGTTGTTTCCTGTCCGAAATAAGACGGACAAAATGTTGTCATTTTTTAATAAAATGTAATCATTTAATGATAAAATGTTATAACAAGAGTTGTCACTTTTTACTCTTGGGCCAGGGAAGGGAGGCGGGCTGTACGGGCCTGGCTGTGTGAGGAAAGAGCCCGCATGACAGGCCGACACTGGGTCGGCCCGTGCTTTTGACCACCACTACCTAGACGTACGACCTGACAAAACGTTGCCCAGGGAGTAATATTTAGCAAGGCTTGCAATGATACCATGGGACCTGCCTCTAGATGTTACGGCAGCAACTTTACTTGGGAGTTGGAACTATTAATAAGGAACAAAGCTCCTCTCCGTTATCTTACTCTCTCCATTAGCTTTCGTTACCTCTCAACGGCTGAGATTTTGCTCCAGGACAATCCAACGGTCAAGTGTTTTAATAAATGGAGCGAGAATAATGATTTTATATAGACAAATTAGAGGTAATGGAGAGAAAAAGTAATGGAGAGGATCAAATCGATGGATTACTTACAAAAAAAGATGATTGTCGTCGTTAACGTTCGATGAAAATAATGGAATTCCTTTCTTTCTATTTCAAAATCCTTTTATGGAAACACATTATGAAAATAGTTTGGTGGAAGGAGAAGATAGTATTTCTCGAAATTCCATAGCTTGTTCCCAAACCTCATAGGCCTTAACAAACCACACCAATGCTCCCCTTTCACAGGAAGGTGTAGGCGGTAGCATAGCTAGAGGTGTTCACCCACCCAAAATACTGCATAATAAACACTAGGATTGATTGAATTCTGGGATTTCATTAGCCAGAATAGAAATAATGATTGTCCTAATATGGTTGCAGACATTATGATACAGATGGGTTTGATAGAGCGTCTTGAAAATATTTGAGAGACGGTTTCTTTGAACTATGAGAACAAAATTGACAAAATTTCATCCAGGTATTTACAAAATGATGGCGTGTTCAATATTTACAAAAACTAGGAAAGCTTCATATGGGAGGGAGCACACCCTCAAACTAGACAAAATTCGACGAGGAATCATGAACTAATTTTACTATCTCAAGACTGCTCCAAAGTCCAAACACCTTGCACAGTAGCAAACCAATCTAACCTCCTCCCTGTTTGATACTACAAAGATGAGCTACTCCAGCTTCAGTGTCTCGACTTCCCGATCCATCTTCTTTGGCTCGGCAGGGAAGTACTTGATCCCAACTAGGTCGCCAACGTTGCTTATAACCTTAGGTATGAAAATCGACAAAATTACAGTTAAAAATTGAATGTCAAAACTATAACTGGGTTAAAATGCAAAATGTCCTAGATATACCATAAATGAAGGTACAACAACAACAGTACAGCAGTACAACATTACTCCAATGCCTCGAATTCCGCAAATTGCGAGGTAAGGGAGGGTTGGATGTGCAAAAACAGGTTTTAAGATGACCAAAAATGAAAATAAAAAGAACCTCAAGAATTACATTAACTTGTTGCTAACTTGCTACTTCACATAGAAAAGTATCGCAATTCGCAACCACTTTAGTGAGTCATTTAGAACCAAAGAATAATTAAGTCTTTGGCTCCATTGGAGGTGGAAATATCAATTATGATGGTAGTTACTAAGAAAATAAAATAATAGAGCTATTTAGGATTAAAAACAAAAACGAGATTTTACAATATACTTGCATAAAATCGGTAAGTGTATGCAACAAATGATATACAGTACTGGCATGTTCTACAACTGAAAAGTACACTAACCTCCAAAGCCTTGACCAAATCCTCTCTCGAGTGAGAAGCAGATATACATATACGTGCCCTTGCCAACAATAGGGGTGTAGCTGGAAATCCAACCACCACGACTGCCACCTAAGATTTCAAAGAGGGGAATTTATATTAGTACAATTAGATTCTGGTTGAAGCTAGCACACTGGAGCTTTTTTCAAAGTTCATCTTCTAAGATCTAACAAAAATGGTTTACCAAAAAGATGCTTACATTTTGCTTAAGGCACTCCCTAGAAAAAGCAGGAATTTTGGAAGGGTTGTAAAGCATAATGGGCATCACAGGGGAATCATTATCACCAAGTACCTCAAAGCCCATTTTCTGCAGCTCTGATCGAAAGAAGTTGCTGTTTTCACGTATTGTGGCAAGTTTTTGTGCACCTGATACAAACGATGCTTTAGTCAACACTACACTTTTGTATTAAAATGTTACCTCATTCAACAGAGAGATTTGCAAAAGCCAAAAGCCAACTAGAGGGATCTCAGACCTCTAGAGGAACCATCCTCTCCAAGAAGGACTTTGATTGAAGATATAATTTGTTGCGCAGCTGGTGGCGATATCGATGTTCCATACAGATGAGCAGGACATGTGTATTTAAGATATTGAACAAGTTCCTGCAGGAGAAAAAATTGAAAATAAATGATGAATTAAAACCCTTAATGTCCACATTTTTCAAGTTTCAGAAAACATTAAGACACTTTGTAAACTGTAATGTACATGAGATAAGTGAAGATCGAGACTGTTAGATATCCAAAGGGCATGCTAAAACCATAGTACAAGACAACCACCGATATACTAACCGTAATGGAGTAATCATACATAAAACTGTCAAAAAGTTACCGAGTATAACACTCATAACAGGGCGTCAAGGCAGAGGCGTTTCTCTTGGGGGTGCAGGGGGTTCATATGCACCCCCTTTTCCAGAAAATAATTACAATTTTGATTAGAGTAGGAGCACATAAAGTATCTGGGTCTAGTGGTTGTTAAGAATTTTTTTTCTTATTAGAGATCATGGGTTCAAATCTTGTATTGAACAAACTTTATCCAATACCATATCACCATACATTTTGTCCAACTAAACAAAATTTTATTCATAACACCCCCGTACATAAAATCCTAGAATTGCCTCTGCGTCAAGGCATAACAAAGTAACACTGTAACAGGTTATGTTTAACAAGCACCAAGATCCCTAGAAACAAAAGAATGGCGATGTCTTATCCAAACTAAGCTTGCAAACAAATAATTTATCGGCTTATCGCACATAAACTGCAATACTTCTACATAGCATTAATACTGACATGCACGTGTAACGACCTGTACTCAGAGTACAAATACAAAAAATATAACCAAACCTTTGAGCCAGCAATATAACCACCACAAGATCCAAAAGATTTTGTAAATGTTCCCATCATGATATCCACGTCAGCTGTATCAACTCCTAAGAGTTCACAAACACCTCTGCCAGACTTTCCAACAGCCCCAATGCTATGCGCTTCATCTAGATAAACATATGCCTACAGAAAGACATAAAAGCTAAGGTTAAAAACAGATCAAACGGCTCAGAGAAAACCACATGTTTTAGGTTCTACTTAGCCAGCTGATTCTGCTATCCATATTTTAGGCTCTACATGGTGACCAGAGACCACCACTCCAATTTTCTTAAAGCAAACTGCAAATCTCTTCTAGTCATGCAATAAATAAATTTAGTTTATAAAACCAGAAGAGAAAACCACTTGTTTCCAACAGAGGTAAAACAGCCATAAATCACAGGTCCCATACACCCCTGCTAGAGATTAGAGAGCACATATTATCTGTGGCATAAGCTGCAGCACCTTTTTGCTAGTGCACGACCTATGCAGGCCATCGTAAGAGGCACTAGAGATCCGCTTAGAATTCAGACGATGTATGTAAAAGTACCCCACACATGGTTTTCAGAGCAAGAAAAAGGGGTTCGAAGAAGTGGGAAAGGGCAGTGGTGGTAGGGGAGGGATGCAGTCGGGACAAGTTGGTTGCCAGTGTGGGGTGCTGTAGTGGCGGAGGAAGTCGAAGGGGATGTGAATGAAG
Source organism: Silene noctiflora (assembly GCA_009801015.1). Classification (NCBI taxonomy): domain Eukaryota; kingdom Viridiplantae; phylum Streptophyta; class Magnoliopsida; order Caryophyllales; family Caryophyllaceae; genus Silene; species Silene noctiflora. Next base: position 60,888 of record VHZZ01000413.1, on the reverse strand, counting down.
GAAAGTGCGGTTTAAGAAACTAGAAATAAAAATGATAGGGTGGTGACTTCATGAAGGGGTTTTGAGTGCTGTTATAGAATAATAAATATTTATCCTAGAAATGCTCCCAAACATTGCTTTTAAGCACAAAATTTACACATTGAGTAACTGTTTAAAATTGAAACTTATCAAATCTTCCCAAGTTTGTCACATTCTAGTTCCGTCTTAAAAATTGCGCAGACAGTTCATGCTGCTTTGAGAATCACAGACCATAGTTGAGACTTGAGAGCACTAACAATCAAGATTACAGAAGATAAACGTTAAACTGATTTCCACCAGAAGGCCAAGTACAGAAATTACCGCAACAAGTCAGCATACAACATTGAATATTTCTCAGGAAGTACAAAAGTTCAAGGAAAGCTTCACCTGCATACCTTGTATTTTTTACATACTGAAACAATCTCCGGAAGCTTACAAAGCTCGCCCTCCATACTGTATATGCCTTCCACAATGACAATGATTTTCTTCCAAGGTCGACGTGTCCTAGGTTGACCCTCAGCAATTTGCTCCCTCAAAACCCTCTCGAGGTCAGAAGGTACTAAACGAAACAAGAAATGGAAAAGGTAAGATTGAGGAGATTTACGGATGTACTCCCTTCCGTAACAAGAGACTAGGTGTAGAGAGAAAGAGTGACAATTTCTAAAAAATATGTTTTGATCAGACTACAAGGAAGACTTACTGTTGTGTTGAAAGATGCAAATGTTAGCCCCTGATCCACGAGCACCATTGACAATAGAACTGTGATTCAGAGAATCGCTAATTATCAGCCCACCCTGTTGATAAATAAGAGGAAAAAAAACATATTCATGGTCGATATGCCTAAATGTGCTCAATAAAGCTCATAAAACACAAATCCTAGAAGGTACCTTTCCGACCAGGACAGGAATAATAGCAGAATTTGTGGCATAGCCCATCCCAAAGACTAAAGCGGACGGTTTCCCAACAAATTTAGCAACACATTCCTCCAGTTCAGAGTGCAGTATAGTAGTACCTGCAGTTAAATAGCCCTTTATATTAGCAAATGAATCCACTAACAAAACGTCCAACAGAAAGCAGTGTAAATCTATAAAACAATTTAAGCACCTCCATCGACACGAGGACTGCAGGTACTTGCGGAAAATTGCTTTAGTGATTCAATCGCACGGGGTGTGCAGTACTCATCAGCTGCAGCGAATCCAAGGTAATTATATGATCCCAAGTTAAGACAGCTCTTGATTTTGTCGGTACGTCTGTGTGGGAAAAGTTTTGAGAATTACTCATCAACAATTGCTAAAGTTGAACTATCAAATAATACTCCCTCTGTATTAGAGAATTAGCACCATTTGACATTTTTATCCTCCCTAAAGATGTCAAATGGAGCGTAGTCACTTAGATGAGGGGAGTATAAGATTACTGCCAGTTAGGCCCAGTTTGTCACAAACAAAGGGCTACACCCATATAGCTCAGGACAACTACATACTTCAAAGTCTTGTTACGATCATTTGAAAAGCGTTCAACCACATCAAACCAAGCATCAGGAGCACTTGCAATTGGCCTTCCAAAGCAATCCTACAGCAAACAGTGGCAAATTGTAGCAGAATTAAAGTTTGAACTGTAAGGTATACCTACATCCCGATTTCATACATACAGTACTTATTATCTAAATACGGGCTAATATTATGTCAAATGAAAGGGAATAAAATTATCGACTATAGTTTATGAGTAAAATCTAATGAAGAAATTAAATTATTTAAGTTCTATGCAATAACTAGTTTGGGTGAACATCTTTGCTTGAGCTATCTATTTACATGTGATAATCTTTTTATGTGTACTTCAAATGTACCCATATTGTTAGGAACCAAAAAATACCTATATTTTTCATTAATCATTAACATCTACTTATTTTAGATTTCACTGATTCTATCAAACTCTAAAGGATCCCGAACCTTGATGGTTGATTGATCCATTGTACTCATGTTTTAATCATCAAACAAAGGTGTTTGTCATAGTTGTTTTATTAATTTAGGTTTTAAGATAGGCTTCCACAATCTTACTATCATCAATTTATTAAGTCACTCTTAATCAGAGACGGCTCATGACCTATATCATTCGGTTCATGGAACAGGGGACCGAATATGAAAGGGCAGCAATTATATAAGTTTTCAGAGCATTAAACTACAATAAACAATCCCGTTTTACTGGTCTAAGAGTGTTGAGATCCTCTAGAGTTGAATAAGAACTATACATGGTTGAGTTTACTCAAAATAGTATGCAAATTATTTACTCTATTTCTATGTGTATTTGTAAACACTGCTATATATACAAAATGATCCAATTTTAGTAAACACCACCAACTCCAACACAAATAAACACTAGGGGATCTTAATCCAATCTAAGAGTGCACACAGAGAGATTTGAAATTGCAACGAGTTCAATCCCTTGTAATTCCATTTCGGCATTTTGCTCTGCTTTTCCAACTACATGGGACCCAACTGACTTAAATTCTGTTCTTGCTTTAATGCATGACAACAATTAAATCTTCTCCTTTCCCAAAACAATTCATTCAAATTTCCTTCATTCAATTAATTGAACAATTACTTTTGTACTAAATTTCCTAAAAAGATAACTGCAAATACTCTTTAGTAAATTTTGTCATCATAAACTTTCTAAATTTGAATTAAGCTCCATTGATCATAAATGAAGTTTATTCTATATTTGTTATGATGCGCCCTATAAAATTTCAACGACGACCTGAAGAACAGCGCTCTCAAATCCATTAGACGGCCCTAACCTTAATAGCATAAAAATTTGTACGAGTACAATATAGTCAGTCTATTTCAATTTTATACCCAAACTAAAGTGGTTATCAACGTCTTCAAGACAATAAATTTTGCACCGCTTTCATGGTTCTAACAAACTCTAGCGGATCCCGACCCTTGATAGTTGATTGATCCATTGTACTTATTTTTGTAATCATCAAGCTGAGGTGTTTGTCATAGTTGTTTACTTATTTTATTAATGTAGGGTTTCAGATAGCCTACAATCACAATTTATGTTATCACTCTTAATCAAAGACAGCCCATGACCTATACCATTCAGTTCATGGAACAGGGGACGCAAATATATAAATTAAAATTTTTCGAGCTTTGAACTACAATAAACAATCCTGGTTCACTGGTCTAAGGGTGTTGAGATCCTCTAGAGTTGAATAAGAACTATACATGGTAGAGTTTACTCAAAATGGTAAGCAACTTATTTACTCTATTTTTACATGTATTTGGAAACACCGCTATATATATTTCATGATCCAGTTTTAGTAAGCTCCACCAACTCTATCACAAATAAACTCTAGGGGATCTTCACCTCATAACCTGATCTAAGAGTAACTACACACAGGGAGATTTGAAATGCAAAGAGTTCGATCCCTTATAATTCCATTTCGGCGTTTTGCTCCATTTTTCCAACTACATGGGACCCTAAGTGACATTAATTCTGTTCTTGCTTTAATGCATGACAACAATTAAATCTTCTTCTTTCCCAAAACAATTCATTCAGCTTTTCTTCATTCAATTAGTTGAATAATTCCTCTTGTAATCAAATTTCCTAAAAATATACTAACTGCAAATACTCTAGTAAATTTTGCCGTCATAAATTTTCTAAATTTGAATTAAGTTCCATTGGTCATACATATGTAACATGAAGTTTATTCTATACTGTATTTGTTATGAATACACTATATGAAGTTTCAAAAGACGACCTGGACAACCGCGCTCTCAAATCCATTAGACGGCCCTGGCCTTTCTATTTCGGTATTATACCCAAACTAAAGTGGTTATCAAGGTCTTCAAAACAATACATTTTGGACAATATCTACCTACACGGTGACACAGATACTGTATCGTATCGTATCGCCTGAGATGTATTCGATAGAAAGAAGCCGATACGAAACATGACAATACACACAGAAAAAATAAAAATAAAAATAAAAATAAAAATAAAAAACAATGGAATAAGTGATTAGAAATACCTGTATACGAAGATAGAGGCGTCGAGTATAGAAGTCTTCGGAATCCAAGCATATAGGCGCGTAACCCTATGTCATCGTTAACAATAAGGTTAGTTCTATATTCACGTATTGTATTTTAATTAAAGGTAAACAAATGACGGAGAAATTACGGAAAAAGAAAGTAGGAAACCTGGAGATCCTTAGAATGGGTCCAATTGATGAGCCTACGGAAGAAATCACGGATTTGACCAAAAATGAACAATAAACTGTAGCTTAAATAGGTAGATAATGCTGTCAAATATGGAATTGTGATCATCTTTAATTATTTAACCTAACTACTTTCTATTTTTAATTGAATTGAATTGAATTGAATTAATGTGATGATAGATTAATAATTGGGAAGATCTGGGAGTGACAATTGAGATCTGAGAAACTGGAATTATTCCAGGAATTGAAATTGATGATGATGAAGATGAGCGGGAGACGAAATAGCGGAGGAACAGGAGGAGGAAAAAGAGAGACGATGAATGAATGGATGGATCATGGATGGATGGTCAAGTTTGCTGGCGGACCAAATGCTTGACCGGAAAATTATTGAGTGGACCTATCCTATCCGCGTTATATTTCATTTGAGGTGCTATCGAAAAGTCGAAAAGGTTAGACCGCGCACAATAGAGAGGATGAAACCTCTTCTTAATACTCTCTTTCTTCTAAGAGGACATCATTTTTATTGTGAGGCATGTCTAACATGTCCTTTTAGCAAGAGAAAGATGAGTACTTCCTCTAATTTTAGAGGGAAGCAAACATTGACCCTAGTGCTCAATAACCAATCATAATTTGTTATGTGTTCAATAATTTATTTATTATTAAGATTGAAAATAATTTAAAGTTAGAATCCCCTATATACTAAAAGATTAACACATCTATAAATTCTCCCGCTCAAATTTCCCGCCCAAGTGATATTCTGCTCGACAATATTTATTTCCTAATTAGTTAATGTTGACTATCTATATTTACAATTAAAAATATCCCATTGGAATTATATATGCAAATTTTCTACTCTTTTCAAAATTGAGGTAAATTGCATTAGCTTGATTAATTGTAAAATTCTCAAATATCTGTATCTAAAATACCGTGCATTTGCACGGGAACTATACTAGTAACTATTTAAGAGGATTCTCTTTGTTCCTCTCTATTGTGGTAAAAAAAAAAAATAGAGAAAATTTAAGAAAGAGTGTAATAATAATGAAAAAAAGATAAATGACAAAAATGAAAGTGTCATAAAATTAGTGGTAGGATGAAAAAATAAGAGGAATATATCATCCTCTCTATTGTTGATGCTTTTAGGGGCAGAATTAGTGGTGATAATGAGTCGAGTCGAACACATATTTAAACTTGTTTGATTTGTGCTTATGAAATAAAATTCAAGCTTGAGTTCACCTAAAGAAAAATTGAGCTTACTGCCATACTCTAGGTTTTAATGAGTCGAGTCGAACACATATTTGGGACTCATTATCACTTTAGGTGTAATTGTAATCACTGGTTCGGTTTAAGAAGTTGTGTTATCGACTTATCGTCGGGTTTAGTCATTGATCGACAATTTAAGTCGGGTTCAGTTTGTGTTTGTGTAATACTCGTAATTTTTAGTATAGGGACACTCGACATAGTACAGGGTACTCGACTGAGTGTCCATCTATGTTGGTCTCTCAGTACGCTGGAAGTTGGGGACTCGGACGAGTGCGAAGCACTCGGTCGAGTGTCGTGTACTCGACCGAGTGTCCGGTTCGTATCGGGTTTTTGGCGGAAAGTACAAATATTAGAACAGGAAGCAGTAAATCATTATTTCACTTTTCAAATAAAAACCTAGATATCGTTTACTACTCCTCCTTCTAATCTTTCATTCTGCGGCGCGTCTCTATCATTTGTTGGGGTTTTCACGCATCGTAAGACCGTAATCGTAAGGGTAAGTCTTTAATTGAGTTTTTTAGCATATTGTTTGAAATCCTAATTTCTGATTAGGGGTTTTTGAGGGAATTGTGCCTTATTGTATGAATTGATTCGTTATAGGAGAGGATTTCATAAAAGAAGCATTTTGATCGTTTGCTTGCGCCAGATTTGCTGATTAAGGTAGGATTTACTACTCAGTTGATGGTAGAACTATGTGCTGTATTAATGTGACGGTATTATGATGTATGTTGTGATATGATTCTATGATTGTGATGATATTGTGATGGTGGAGTTGGTGATGGATGTTGGAGTTGGATGTGATTGAGATTGTGATTGTGATATTGTTTTGTGAGTCATTGTGAGAGGTGGTCTCACCCCCATTGTTCGCCTCCTATGCTCTCTCAGCGGAGGAGGGATGTGCACATTAAGGGACTTGGGTATTGTGGATGGTTTAGGTGGTTGGCTGCGGTCTTCCACTGCCAGGGATACATACTTCGGTGTGTAGTCGGTTACTTGATGTTGGTGTGTGGTCACTACAAAAAAAACACGGGAAACTGACGGAAATACTGACGGAATTATAAACCCGTCAGTGAAAACGGGAAACTGACGGAAAACTGACGGAAT
>VHZZ01000413.1:32112-49566 GCA_009801015.1 Silene noctiflora | reverse complement strand
GTTGTTCAGTTGACTGACCCCGTATTTGTTTTAAAAACTGTGGTGATCCATTCGGGGATGGTGAGCAGTTGATTTAGCAGGTAATGACGATGATGACTGTTGACTACGCGACGAGGTTAGCAAGGTGGAGTCTCACGAGTTTTGTAGTAGCTTCCGCAGAATATAATTAGTTATCACTTTACTTTGGTTTGGTTTTGTACTCCGTTTTATGGAGGGTTTTGTACTCCGTTTTATGGAGGGTTTTGTATTCACTTAACTTATATTTATTTTAGGATCAATTGATGAAAACACCCTTTAATGTTGCACTTTTTAAAACTTAATACCTTATGAAAAGTTTTTTAAAACTTAATACCTTAATGTGCAYTTTATTCACATTTTGGTACCTTAAGTGGATTTAGGCCAAAAAAAATGTGAAATACTACCGAGATTGAATCAACCGTGACTTGTAGTTATAAGAGGGAAGGGAAGAGGTTGAAAATGTGAACGGAGTGCATCATAAATACGTCGTCATGTCTTTAAAAAATGGCCGGAATATTCCGTTTTTTGGCCTAAATCCACTTAAGGTACCAAAATGTGAATGAAATGCACATTAAGGTATTAAGTTTTAAAAAACTTTTCATAAGGTGTTAAGTTTTAAAAAGTGCAACATTAAAGGGTGTTTTCATCAATTGTTCCTTTATTTTATAATGTTTCATTATGGTTACTATGATGTTCACTGCCTCGGGAAACCGAGATGGTAGCATCCCTGTATTCAGAGGTAGTCTTTGGTAAGGTGTCTCGGGGTATGGGGGTGTTGCAGTTTGTACGAGAGTATATTATGAATATATATTTTGTTTTATGTATTTAATATTGAAATAATTTCATGTTAAAAACAATTTACAGGTGTATTTATTTTAATTTTAACTGAACACAATTAAGATGAATGTAAACTCATTTGTTATATGGTGATGAATCTGGTTGAGTTGATATCAAGTCATGGGATGGCTCACCTTCAGGGCAACCCTTGTAACAAGTAGACCTAGACACAAGTGCGGACAGACTCGCCCACACTAGCCCAGCCAGGTCAACCGGTCCTTATTGTTCCGTGTCGTTGACCCGTTAAGACAATCCTCCCCCTCAACTAGGTTGGTCTCGGGTTCACTCCTTCCCAGCTGGTCTGACCCACCACCTTTTTTTGTCCAAGGGGGCCGATTCAGGGGCCATCACTCCACCAGCCCCGCCCGCTCCTAACCCGCACACCTCATCCTGTGGTGTGGGCTCAAGCTCACTCTCCGCCAACACAGCCCGTCCTAGCTCGCACCAACTTGACCCACTATCCACCTCTAGTGACAACCATCCCCTCTTCTCCTAATACCCTTACTACTCCTTTCAGCTTTCTAAGTTAGTATAGGTTCGGTATACAAATGGACTGTTTTGGTAAACGAGTACCAAAACAAGTCAGGCCTTACTTATAACACCTTATAATAAGAGAACTCTTAGCTATTAGAGAAGTAATTGTTTATACGAGAAAGCCGATGTAGTGTACTTTAACCACTAGCTTAGATCGTCTTATTGTCGTTAAATTGATTTGCACTAATGTTAACCCTCTTTACTCGCGGGCTAACATTATTTTCGAATATAGGGAACAATTACGGTCTCACCTTTTACGACGATCACATAGGGAATTAAAGACATCAACACACTTAGTGGCGTATGCCCTTCCCAGGGTCACACTCGCGGCCCCGTCTATTTGTACTGACAAGTTTCATTGGAGTGTAACAAGATAAATACTTGTAGAAGTGTTACTCCCTATCATCTTAATGTGGGTAATGATAAATACAATTTTAAGAGTTGTATTTAAAAACTAAATTATTTTTCAAAATAGAATTAAATTATGAATTTATGACACAATTACACGTTAACTGATGTCATTAATGCTTAATTTAAGTTTTTTTTTTTTATCTTAATTACAGTCCGTATTTATCATTTTCCTATTTTAATTGTACTCCGTGTGTACAACTGTACATTATTATGAGAAAATTCATGAGGGAGTAATATTCATCATCACACATTCACACCTCGAATCGAAAAATTACTTATTTATTATTATTTAGGTGCTGTTTGACCAAGTTTTAAAAATGCTTTTCTAATTGAAAAAGTAGTAGTTTGGTCAAACACTATATATTAGAGAGTTTTAAAACTACTTTTAAAAAGCCGAAAACTGATTATTCACCCCTAAAAGTAGAAGTAGCTATTTGCTACTTCTACTTCTACTTCTACTTTTCACATAAAGAGCCAAAAAAACAAAAAAAAAAAAAACTAAATGAAAGTAGTTAGGCCAAATAGAGAAATTTAATAAGAAACCGTTTTTACAAAAATATGGCCAAACAACCAAAAATTTTCCAAGAAGTAACTTATGAATAAACCCCTTTTAAAAAGTAAAAACTATTTCACATAAGCAACGCCAAACAACACCTTAGTGTCTACTTGCAACACCATCAAAATACAAACAATGTTCAAAATTAGAACCCACAAAGTCAAATTTGTGAAAATTAAATTTGACCTACCTACATTTTAAATCACGAAGATAATAATTGGAAAGTTGTAACATGTGTACCTTTAAATTCACAAATGAATGTACAATCTATTATAACAAAAGATTCAGCCTTTAAAGCTAAAGATAATTAAAGTTTCTTAGCTCTTAAGTTGTGAAAAATGAATCAAAATCAGGCCATTGCTTGTGCTTTCATGTTATACATGCATGCTCAGTCAAAAGAAACTTTTAAATTTGACTTTTATATTTATTTAAAAGATTCATAGATATACGAGCATGTCAAACTTTATTCCCGCCTATAATCATAAAACAATAATCTTTCAAGATAATTAATTTTAATAATACTATAAGAATCTGGTTTCGATATACTACTTGGTATTACCTGATGACATCATGAAACGGTCTCATTTTCCAACAATACTATAATATTATATATAGTAGGTAATGTAAGATTCTGGTATCAAAACACAGGCATTAAAGATAAATTATAATATTACAATAATATAAGAAACTGGTCCTGAAACTTGATATCACCTGATGTCACCGTCTTATTTTCCGACGACTAAAGGGAACCAATGAAAATAACTATGGAGAATAATAACTATTTCCTTCACCATAATTGGTCTTACAATGAGAAGAAGGTTTGTAGATAGAATTGGATGAAGAAGTTGGAGAAGAACAATAATACGAAGAAGGGCCAGCATTATACGCAGAACTCGTAGGTGATGAACAAATAATATTATCACTACATTGCTCTTCGTATAACGTACTCGAATCCGACACGTCCTCGTTTCTTTTCTTTTGGTATACATTGTAAATCACCCAATCTTGCACCTGAATTTCATCCTGCATGAACAAAATAGTTTTCGTTAAGCAAAACACTCGTGACCGTCATAAGGAAGAGGGGTTGATCAATTATATATACGATTCAAGTACATGCTTAATTAATTGTTACTACTTTTGATTCTTTGAAATTGCCTTACTTTTGCTGGGTATTGTTTCCTCGGTTTTAATAAAAATAGAAGTAAATAAGATTGTGTGAACTAATATAATTGATTTTATCAATATTTTTGACCTGAACTAAACTCAACTTATCTAAACCGTATTCAACCAAACCCTATATACAAAGTAACCTATAAATAACCCTATCCGATAGATTATTCTCATTAAACCCGACATATCATGACAATGATCGATATGTTTACGTTTTACCATACTAAAACCCAACAATGAACCATGTGTTCCAACGTCAATTCTAGTTGTCAGTACGTTTATCTTTAATCAAAGTACGTCTCATAAAGAATAAAAAAGGTAAACAAATGATTGAGATCGAGAATCAGTATATAAAATAGTTAGAAGGCATTACATTGAAATCTAAGCTGTATTCATGCATGCGCCAAGCCGTTCGACGTCCATTGGGGGTCATCCCTTCATAATACACGAATGATTTCTTCAAACCTTGGGTGAACATTCCCATGGAATTAACTGTAGAAGGAGCTGATATCTGTTTTGTCGAACGAGTCGATTTCCAGTAACCACATCGCGTAATTCTTTTACTTCTTTGTTTCGTATTTTTCGGCTCCTTCTTACTGAAGAAATACCTTCTTTCTTCAGCATTACCTATACAAAAATCATGAATAACTCAAACTGAGTCCGAAGAAACCATACATTTGCTTTACGACCCCAAAGTGAAGTGTTAAATTTCGACAAGACGGGACAGGTTTCAAATTATTTTACCAAAAATAGGTCTACGTTATCATTTCCTACACCAGAATATGGCAGAATGTTCTGCCTATTATGCAGGAAGTCTGTCGTAAACTCAGAAATGATGACGTGGATCCATTAACAACGAATAAAAGATGAAGATAGAAAAGTGTAGGTACCAGGCAACTCCCAAGGATCAAAGTTAAGGGAACCAATTTGAGGAATGACAGAAGCAGGAAGTGAAAGACCAAAAACTTTGCATCGCAAATACTCGAACAAAAGCTCTTCATCGGTTGGATGGAATCGAAGTCCGGGTGGTAATCTCTTCAAATTCTTCCCTAAAATATTATGATTCTCCATTTTTTTTTTCACTATTTTGATGTACGAAGAATATTGGAAAACCTAAGAATGTTGAAGATATATAGGTAGAGTTTTGTATATGAAATACGCATGCATGCAATAAATTGACGTATATATATATATAGTAAGATCACTCTTTATTACTACTGCGTGGCAGGCAATATTTGTATAATTAAAGTTGTTATCTGCTTTTTTTAAATTTTTTTAGACCCTTATTTTTTCTTCACCTTTTTTGTAAGATCCTTTCTCCTACTGACTAAGAAATTTAAGAAAAGAGGGTAAGATGTAATTTGTTGTAATTTAAACTATTAGAAAATATTTTGACTTTTTGTAATTTAAATATTACTCCTAATGCTTCCTAAGATAACGTTTTGAAAGACACTGTAAGTCTATAAGTATGGATGATATTGAGTAGGGTTTGGTAGAATCCATATTCAGATGCTTATGTTTTACTTTTAATCTTCCTTAAAACGGATGTATTCATCTTAATATTAAAACGGGTTAAATATTAATCTTTTCTCTTATGCATTTTGCTTGTGTCTTATCCTTATTACTTCACCCGTCTTAAACATTAAAAATCTATATATGTCTTATAGTGAATCCAAATCCCGTGAATCTAAATTTCTCATATCCTTATCCAGATCCGTAGGAATTGAATCGAATTTGGATCTATCTTGTATCCTTTTGTTGGTAAAAAAATTCGTTTCTTCTTAAATTTTTTTTTTTTTTTTTTTTTTTTGCGTTTTACTGCAACTTAACATACTAATTTTTTTATATTAAAATTCAAATATTGAAAATGAAGTTGTAAAGATATGGAAATAAAGTTTCATAAGATAACAAGAGCGATAACAAAAATATTTTTACAATCGAAAAATGTTAATGGAAAAAAAATCATATCTAGGTTTATGAAAAAACTTAAAAAAAAAAAAAGAAGATATAATTTTACTATTTTCCTTTTTTTTTTTTATATAAAAAAAAGTGGATCTAACTGTAGGATTTGGATCTCGACTATATGATCCATATCATGTATAAATCCGTTTCAATTCTATGCATAAGGATCCAATCCATATCCACTAGATCCAAAATATCGTGATCTAGATCAGACCCGTTGCATCTTGATCCAAGGATCAGGACTTGCCGCTTTATCTGACACGAGAAAGTAGCGTTCGTGTGATTTACGGATATTTTTGTTCCAGGACCCTGCAATCCCGAAACCCGTGTACATATCAACTTGAACCGTTCTGGAAGTCGTAGCAGGCCATGTTTATTTCTTTTTTTCCCGGCTTTCAACCACGTGCCCTGGGCCGTTTCAGAAGTTACCCTATTCGATTTCTACCCCAAATAACTAGTATTAATCCAATTTTAACGAGTATCTGATTTTCACCCAAGGCTAGTCGATCACACACTGAAACCCTTAAATATTCTCTATTCTTCCTCAAAATTTGAGCAGTTGTTTTATCTGACCCGAGAAATTGTCTGTGTGATTTATTGACATTTTTGTTCCGGGACGCCGGAATCCCGAAAACCGTGTATTATACACTTCAATTTGAGCTGTTCGGGAGGCCGTACCGGGTCACGTTTCTCTTTCTGGCAGTTTTTCTACCATGTGTCTGAGATTTCTTCACGATTTACATACCCCATTCGATTTATGCCCCAAATAACAAATATTCGACCATTTTTAATGAGTATCCAATTTTCGCCCAAGAGTGGTTTATCGCACATCCGTAGTCTCAAATGTTCCATTTTGCTCTCAAAATTTTGAGGCTGCTTTTATCTGACCCGAGAAACCGTCCGTGTGATTTACGAGCATTTTTGTTCTGTGACCCTCGAATCCCGATAATCGTGTATATACATTTCAATTTGAATCTTTGAGGAGGCCGTACCGGATCAGGCTTCTTTCTTCTCCCGATTTTTGGAACACATGTCCGGGTCACTTCAGGAGTTACCCTATTTAATTTCAGTCCCAAATAACAAGTATTAATCCATTTTTACGAGTATCCGATTTTCGCCCCAGACTAGTTAATCACATACCGACACCGTTAAATGTCCTCTATTGCAACACAATTTATGTGTCTTCTAGCTTTATCTGACCCAAGTAACCGTCCTGGTGATTTATGGACATTTTTAATATGGGACCCGAGAATCCCGAAACCCGTATATTATAGGCTTCAGTTTGAGCCAATCACGAGGCCGTACTAGGTCATGTTTCTTTTTCTTCCGGTTTTTTTTTACAAAGTTTTCAAGTCGCTTCAAGAGTTACCTTGTCCGATTTTGAACTTCAAATAACAAGTATATCAATCTATTTTTAACGAATATCCGATTTTCACCCAATCGCACACTGACACTCTCAAATATTACCTATTGCTGCTCAAAATTTGTGTGGCCGCTTTATCTTACCCGAGAAACCGCTTGTGTGATTTACAAATATTTTTGTTCCGGGACCCTGAAATCTCGAAAACCTTGTATTTATACACTTCAATTTAAGTCATATGGGAGGCCGTATCGTGTTATGTGTTTTTTCCTCCCAGTTTTTCTACCACGTATCTGAGATCACTTAGCTTGGGGAGTTACCCTATTCAATTTCAGCCCCAAACAATAAGTATTGAAGCATTTTTAACGAGTATCCAATTTTCGGCTAAGACTGGTTTATCGCACACCGACAACCTCAAATGTCCTCTGTTGCTCCTCAAAACACGTGATATCGCTTTATGTGACGCAAGAAACCGCCCGTTTGATTTACGGACGTTTTTGCTCTAGGATCCGATAATCTCGTTAACCGTGTATACTTTAATTTGAATCGTTCGGGATGTCGTACCAGATCATGTTTTGTTTTTTCCTGGTTTTTCTACCACGTGTACGGTGTCGTTTCAGGAGTTACCTTATTCGATTTCAACTCGAACAACAAGTATTAATCCTGTCTTAACAAGTATCTAATTTTTGCTCAAGACTAGTTTATCGCACACCGACAGCCTCAAATGTTCTCTGTTACTTCTCAAAATTGGTATAGCTTCTTTATCTGACCCGAGAAACTATTCGTTTGATTTACAAACATTTTTTTGTTCTGGGGCCCTGGAATCCCGAAAACCGTGTTACACTTCAATTTGAGCCGTTCGAGAGGTTGTACCGGTCATGTTTTCTTTTTTCCCAGTTTTTCTACCACATGTCCGACATCGCTTCAGGACTTACCCTATTCGATTTCAGCTCCAAATGACAAGTATTAATCTATTTTTATCGAGTATTATGTTTTCTTCCAAGACTGATTTATCACACACTCACCCCAAATGTTCTATATTACTCCTTAAAATTTGTGTAACAAACTGGAGAAGATCCGGAATCCATTGACAATGACATCCCTAACTATAAGTCAAATACAATTGCTATGATTATGTATTAGATTTATCCCTAGGATGGACTAAGTAATAACGGCCTATTAACTCCTGGTTTATAAAGTAAATTATTCTTTCATACTCCCTTTTATTTTCTAAAATCTTCCACAATTCCTAAAACGGAAAATTCACAAGGATGTTCTACTTTCCTTATTAGTCTATTATTTGTGGTTGTCATAATTTGTAACCCCACATTCACTCTCTTACTTTCATTTACATCCACATATCACCATACCACTAAATTCTACCCAGAAACTAATGTGGAACAACTTAGTGAATAGGAAGGAGTAGTATATATGTACATTAATATGGAAAATATTTGTATCCTCTGGGATACTCAAAGAAGGAGGACCAAAATAAAAATAAGGAGGATGGTCCTACTTAATGTATATAAGGAAGACGTCTTCCCGAAAGACACAAGCATTTCACTTAGCAAGTACTCGATAACTTAAACCACAATTTTGACATATAAACATGAACGTTAATTAGTAGGTCACCTTACCCTACTCTGATTTGCATGCACATGCATGGAAATTGCAAAGGATTCCATACATACATACTTAGCTCGTATCAAATGCAGAAATGATGTCAAGAAGTTCAAAATAAACTGAAACATTATAATTTATAATGAAATGCTAACGTTAGATTATGGACAAATGACACATAAAGTCTTATGTTTTCTTCCATATGGGACTTGCCTGTGTATCCCACAAAGCTTTTTTCCTTAAAATTGCGAAACTTTTCCAATTTCACAGATTATGAAAGTAAGTCAGACCAATGTAAGTAAATGTTTAAGTAAACACTAAAACTAGATAAATGTGTTGCTAAAGTAGTACCCAAAAAGTTTGGCAATTTTTTTTATAAAAATTGCTAGTGCTTTGTTTGTTAAACTTTAGGTTACTTTAAATTCCTTCATTGCTAAGAATGTCGCTTTTCAATGCTTACTCATGCAGTCATGCTCATGCTCATGCACCGCCGTAAATCAATCAGATCGATATATAGTACACAACTACAGATTACGGCTTAGGGCATGATCATTGTCGCTGTTTCAGAACTTGTAATTTCAAAACTTGGTTTTTTTTGACAAGTTAATTACATGAGGAATTTGTATGTTTGGAGAATGATGTACGGTGACATGATACGCTTGGAGAATCTAAGAATAATTCCGTACATCCATCTCAAAGCTGTTGTGGTCTTCCGCATATGAGTAAAATGGTTCATCATTTATGTCAACTTTAATGATAATAATTCCGATCTCCAGCTATATCTGATCAAGATACACCAAGTAAAATTCATCATGTTTGATTTCAACTATTAGTTGTTGTCATTTTTAATAAGTTATAGGCTTGTAGTTATTATCATGTTGAGATGATATCTTAAGTTGACCTGTTCATTACAGGTAAGAGTCCGCATGCGGGCTCTTGGGCTGATAGGCCCCGGCATGGCCCATGGCACATTTTAGCACTACAACGGATTGGCATTGTCCATGGGTCCATGGTCTGTGCTTGGGCCAAAGATTGTGAAAAAAAGATTGTGCTTAGCCTAGACATAATACGGCCCACTTGGATACAACATGGTTTGACACGCCTAAACATTCTCAAAATATGAAAAAATAAATAAAAATAAAATAAAGAGCAGTGTAAAATATAAGATTTGCTTGCGCACAAGATACCATGGGCAGTAGCTGGGCCATCATTTCAATTTCATAGGCACGACACACTGACACAATACGGTTACGGTATGAAGCCCACCAAACCGTGCCTAGACCATGCCATTTTCTTCTTCTAGCACGGTGGCCCGGCACGCTTCCATCTGTACTTCAAAGACTGTATCATGATTCATGACGTTCTTTCATATGGGGGCTTGGAGTGGGCTTCCTAATAGTAAATCCGGCTTCTTTATAATGGATTGTATGTGAAAGGTTGATTTATATGAGAGTAAGCTCTACTTGGGCTGATATCTTTGGCCCAAATAGTTTAATCATCGTCAAATTATGAATTATGAAACATAGATAATTAAACGGAACGGATAATGCACGCGGTGCCCTTAAGGTTTGATATTTTGCCTAAAATACCTAATTTTTTTATCCGGGAAACTTTAAGAGGCCATAAATCGTGTTTACGATTTCCGAAAGTGATAATTTTTTTCTCAAATCGATCATCTTTCCGAGAACTATGATTTCAAAAAAAAAAAATTATCGTATTTGGATCCGTGGCTAGGAGTTATTGTGTGTCAAAGTTTTTTTGACCGAACAAACTTTGAGTGACCTTATCTCTTGGTCGCAATTTTCAAACTCAACAATTTTTTTTTTTCAAGTCGTAGTTCCCGGAAAGATGATCAATTTGAAAAAAAAAATCATCACTTTCTGAAATTGTAAACACGAGTTATGGCCTCTTAAAGTTTTCCGGATCAAAAAATTGGATATTTCGGACAAAAAAGCAAACCTCAAGAGCAGCGTGCATTTCTTCCATCCTAATAAAATATTTTTTTATTGTTTTTTCTCTTTAAAATTTACCCTAAATTATTTTTCATTCCTAAATTTATTAAGGAAAAAATTTGATCACCCAACACTTGCCCTGGCCTAGACAAATTCACAAAAAACTTTAGAGAGACGGTCTCTCAATAGCGTTATTGAGAGACCTCTCACATGATGAGAGGAGGGAGTTACCTATTTTCTATTTTTCATGTTATGTCTCCCACTAATTTAGTGAGAGACGGTCTCTCACGAGAACTACTGGACAAATTAGCTATCACCATCTCCTCCCTAAAAACATCGTCTCAACTCTCTAATTTCACGGATAAAGTAGGTATTTAATCACTTTTCCTAAAATCCCTAACTTAAAAATAGAAAGAAACGATAAAAATGGGATAGAATAATGCTATATTATGGATTACACATTTTGTAAAAAAAAAAAAAGAAAAAAAAAAAAAAAAATGAACGATACCTTACTACTTTTTTTTTTTCTTTTTTTTGTATGTTTGTATTATTATCTGGTTTAGTCCGGATTTGAGTCGGGTAGGACAATTTAGGGCTTTTAAAATTTTCCTTAATGAGTTTTAACATTACTGCATTTCTAGGGTTTATTTATAACGGACACCTTTTATCAGTGAATTTAAACGCTCATGAATACTACAATAAAAAAAAAAAAAGGAGTTTATTTATAACGGACACCTAATAATCCAAAGTTCTAAGTATCTTTAATTAAGTTAGAACCACCTTTAATCAGTGAATTTAAACGCTCATGGATACTACAAAATACAAATGGGTTTATTTATAACGGACACCTAATAATCCAAAGTTATTTTCGGTCCGAAAATACTATGACAATTAATAATAATATTGGAAGGCCACACATTTGGGACACTATTTATTTGGTCCTTAAAACATTAGAAGAAATTAGGTGATATGTCTTTATAAGACAACTCTTAACATTACGTATGTGTCACTTGTTTTACTAATTTATGTCTTTTTCTGTTTGACAATGACTTGCTTTCTCGTGATCGGTCTCTCTTAAGTCTTTAACCATTGACTTTTTTTTCTTCATAAATCTCCGTACGTGATACATTAAGTTTAAGACCCATGCAAATGTACAACAAAAGTTACCAACGTATGGGAATATTGGTAGACTAATTAGGAGATAAAAGGGAACATACATCGGATGTATTATTATTTCAGATTTTACTTGTTTTTTAGTATACGTGTATTTTTTCTGAGCTTATTACCTTTAACTTTATTTGTTTTTGAGCATATGTATATTTTTTCTGAGCTTATTAAAGTTTATAAGTTACATTTTAATTTTTTTCGGTCAAAAATCAAATCTAAATAAGTTTTTATGTAATGTTTTTAAGTTTTATTATAATTTTTTGAGCTTAATGTTTTAGTGAATGAACTTAGAAACTTTATAGTAAAACTCATAATTTTTAAAATAAAACTCAAAAACTTTATTATAATGCTTAAAAACTATAAAACTGATAATAGTACATCAGATGTATAATCCTCTTATTATAAAAATATGGTCGTCGCAAAAATTATCCGGAGTTTAATTACTAGTATGGAGTACTATTTATTCTCAATTTTCGCCGATACCAGAGAAAAATAAACGGACAATTTCATGTATGATAGGGGGTTATTTTCTCTGTTCCATTTTTTTACCTTTTACACTTTCTGTGTTAAAAATAATTGGGACGAAAGGGTGCTTTTATCAACGATTGTTTTGAAAGATACTTCTTGGTTTTGTTCGGTGAATGTATGTATCATGCGAGCTAGAATACACCTAATCAAAAAAAAAAAAAAAAAAGTTACGAGAAATTTGTTGTGGATGATGATCCACATTAAAGAAAGGATTTAATGTTTAAACAATAAGTCAATAACTCCCTTTATTTCACTATTTTTTTTTATTTCACTATTATTAAAATAAAAAAAATGAAAAAAAAATGTTATTGAGATATAAAGAGTAGTGGTACGGCAATTCATGAACTATACAACAAGTTGTAGAAATTGTACGGTGTAGAATCTGAGTTTTGTAATAAAGTATCTGAGCTTTATGTTAAAGAATATGAGCTTTATTAGAAAGTATCTGATCTTATCCATTTACACATTAAAAATATGAACTTTGCATTAGCTCAGAAAAAATACATATAAGCTCGAATTCTTATACCTTGGTTGTACAATGCTTATATACAACTGGATGTATAATCCTATTTGTGGCGGTACGGTAGTTAGTCAAATATTAATGGATAATACAAAAGTTCACTCAATTTTTTTTATTAAATTTTGAAAATAGGACAATAAGTTAAATACTATAGCTTTTTTACAAAAATAGACCGTCTTATTCGATAGCTTGCTGGAATAGTAATATAAAGAGTATGGGATTGAGAATTAAGTTAATGATTGTTCATCCCAAATTTCCAATAAATATGAAACATGACATTACTATGTAAACATTTGGATGATGAGTATTTATATGGTCCAACTATGAATCATGATGCATGCATGTCAATGTAAGATATACATGAAGATGAGGTTGAGTAACTATTATGAATAGCTTTTAGGTTGCATGAAATTACAATTTCATGCAAAATTTTGTGGAAATTCAGCTGTACGAAACTATAAAAAGTTGCCATGATAGATTTTAAATGTCACATTCTACTATTCAAGAACAATATATTTAGTTGGGTGGGGTTTTACGTAACAGAGCCGGGTGTACCGTGTTACAGTATATTTCGATTACAATCTGATCAATAAGAAAATTGAAATTAATAATGTTTCATAAATAAATAATAAACATATTTTAAATACATAAAAAAAACGGAATTTTTTGTTAACTAATGTGTGTAATGATATAATATACCTGGAGTATCAAAACAAATTTTGTTCGGGTAAAGACGACGTAGCTTATAGACTTGGATAATAAATCGAACTTGAAAAACTGATTGAAAATATCTGAATTAATATTATTCGATTGAAAACCCTATATAAGTAATTAACATGAAGGTTACGGTACACGAAACTCATTTCAATTCAAATCAAACTGAAATTAAACCAAATTTATATACCTTAAAGATACTCGAACCTAGATACATCTGAACGAGTTCTAACAGAGCCAAATGACCGGAAATTAAAAAATACTTATTTAATCTTTAATTTGCAACAGGCGTTGAAGGATAGGTTTTTCATGATATTTCCAAAAGGAACCATCCAAGAAATCGATCACAATTAAATGCATTTGAATGGAAGAAAGTGAGCTTCTACATATATAGCTTTGGGAAATGTCAATAGAGCAGGCCTAACTTCCGAACTTTATATCTCAAGTTTTACTCAAGCACAATAGCCAAGAGTTACAAAGAAAACTAAGTGTCATTCTTTTTCCATTCATCGAAAAATAATTATTTAACATGAAAGTCAATAATATTATGACATGAAATGAACATCATCGATTCGATATTGTCTGACTAGATTTGTATCCCACGAAATAATTCAAATTGATTAAGGTGGTTAATTAAGCAAAGTGAATCTGAACAAACAAAAAACATAAATTAAAATTAAGGTTAATATAAATAATACCGATTCAGATAAACCCGACCTAAAACGGAATCAAATCACCCGTTTACAAGCTCTATATATATATATTAACGTGGTTAGGATTATATGATAGTAAGTTGGACTGAAAAGTGAAAATGATGGAAGGGAAATTAGCAAGCAAGACACTTGTTATTCATCATTGGGGTAATGATTACCATATATAATCATTGAATATCGACCTATAATAATTTTGGAGTCACGTATGGTTATGTGATTGCAATTGTTTACGTGTCATTCTGAGTGGTTAAGCTTACTATCACGTAACACACTTACTTTTTTCATTTTCTTTCATTAATGCTGCAAATTTACTTTTTTCATTTTCTTTCATTAATGCTGCAAATTTATAGGGAGTATGTACTTTGCAAGTAACACATTAACGGAAAATATTGATCCGGTTCGATTTGAACAGGTGCGAAAATTTCGAGCCGTAGAACATCAATGTTAAACAGTGCTTCTGATCACAAATTCTCTCTCTCTCTTTTTTCTTTTTTGTCAAAATAAGAAAGTAAGAAAAGATATAATCATAACCGTAACCATAACTCGAAGCGCTGTATTTGTCAAATGGAAATTTTTATGGTTGTTTTGAGAAGTGGTTAAACCTAACAAAGTGCTTTAGACCGATAAAGTTGAACCGACTCGATAGCCCAACTTAATAAGGCTGGTCTGAGGCTCGTAAATGACCCAAAATTGTAATAGTTGAGTATGACCTGGAATCATAATAGACTACTCGACTTAATCATTGATTGACCTAATGATGACTTGACCCAAGTTAACCTAACCCCAAGCCAGCCGCTCCGAAATAACCGAAAAATGACTTGAAATTACCAGTATTAAGTCTTATTAAATTAATATTATATACCTTGAAATAAAGAGTTCATTGGTTTCATTTTTCCAGTGCTCTATAATAAGTACAAGTAATTTTGTAAAATACTTCTTATTGGTCAAATTAATATTCATTAAAATGTTTAACCACTAATCTGAACTGACTTGACCAAAATTACTCGAAAATAAGCCAACTCTAATGACCCTATTAGAAGTAACACAAACCTGTAATCCTTATAACCCGATCTGATGTATTGAATCCAAAATGTACTATGACTCGACCTAGGATCCGGTCCGGCCAACCCTTAACTAAGTCTAATATGAACACACGTTGATCATCTAAAGGCGTTCAAGCTCTAAGATTTTTTGCTCGAAACTCCGTACTATATATACTTGTATGGTCTCTATAGTAACAAACGGCAAATCATGTCTTTCCTTGTGAGCTAGCTGGCTAGTGTACCCTCACATAGTCACATGCATCTCCAAACATGTACCTAAAATGATAGTCAGTTCGAAAACAATATAAGACGATATTACATAAATATATTATATTATACATGTGAAATTTATTTTCTTATATATATATATGTCTTTTCACATTTATGAGTCATGTCTTATATGCTGTGAATATTATTCTACACAAATAATGTAAAACCGTGTTACAGACAAGCCTAACGCCCCGTTTTTTTTACTGATAGAAGTTAAATTGAACTGAATGAAACTGTGCTAAACTAAATGGAACTGAAATAAAAGCTAATTTGTAAAAAGATATGCTGAACTGAATTGATATAAACTGAAATTAAGGTAAAAAGAACAACGAATTATCATCGATGTAGTACAAAAATGTTAGTTGACACTTGTAGAAGAGGTATTAGAAAATGGGTATGATTTTTGCAACGTGTAATGTAATAATTGTGGCAATCGAGAATAGCCTAATCTTATCTTAAGCATGATAGAGTGAGATAGGAAATTAAGACATGTATGGAGCAATCAGGCAGAGCAGAATAGCATAAAACTGTAAACAAATACTTATGCACCAAATATCTCTAGATTTTTAATTGTATTTCAACCCAATTAGTTAAACCTTAAGTCTTTTAAAACGAAAAGCGTACTAAATAATGTTTAGTACATTTTATGAGACGGCACATATCACAAGATAACGACTAATAATCGTATTTAATACGGAAATATTTGTGTTAAATAATAAGATAGGTCAAAATAGATGGTAAGACAAAAATTAGAGTGTCTAAGGAATGATATGCATGCTCTTATTTCATTTCTTATATGCGATAGTATTTCACCTGTTTAATTTATGACAAATATATAACCATTTGTGTTAAGGGAGATGAANTATGACAAATATATAACCATTTGTGTTAAGGGAGATGAACGGAAGTTAGATATGCATACGTTTGATAAGTTTATTGATATTTAATGATCTTATTTGCTTAAGTTATTTATGGGGAAATGAATTCTTTTAGGTTTTCGGTTTTTCTAACGTGTGTCCTTAGAGCACATGATAAGAAATCATTTATGGAAATATATTTAAAATTCAATCATGAGAAATAGAAAAATTTACTCATTCTTACCATTTTAGTGATTGAATCTTAAATATATTTCCATAAATGACTTGTTATCATGTGTTTTTAGGATACACGTAGACCTGGCAAATCGGGTCAACGGGTCGGGCCAGTTCGGATCTTTCATTGATTTCGGGTTAATTCGGGTCGCCTTGGGTCATTTCGGGTTTCGGATCTATTTCGGGTTTGTTCGTCAGGTCAGTTTCAGGTAACCGGGTCGGGTTATTTTGGGTCGGGTCATTTTCGGGTCAATGAATAAGAGAGAAAAAGTTATTTCAAGTCTTTTCGGTTCAATTAGAGTTGTATTTTGTCGGGTCATTTTCATTTTTCAGGTTGGGTGGTTTCAGAACCGGGTCATTTTCAGATCGGGTCAGTTACGGGTCAAGAGCTCGGGTCATGTTCGGGTCAGGTCGGGTCTGTTCGGGTTTTCGGGTGATGTAGTTCAGGTCATTTCGGGTCTCGGGTCAGCTTTTTCGAGTCGGGTCAATAGGGTCGGGTTACTTTTAACAGGTCTAGATACACGTTATAAAAACCGGCAAGCTTTAACCATTGAAACGCCAAAACGACAGTTGTAACTTCTCATTCTGTTACTTAACTACCTAAAGAAGAATCTCACGTTCATTTTTCAAATAATAATGTCGATCATTTTTTACCTGTTATTCTGATTTGATTTATCTCATCGACTAATGATGATGTTACTCGAACAAGGAAGACTTTGTGAGTAGCTGATATTTTCGTCTTTCACAAAAATTTTACAGAGACGGTTTTTCAATAGTGTTATTGAGAGACCTCTCACATGATGGGGAGGTAGTTATTTAATTTTGGTTTTCCATGTTATGTTTCTGTTAGGAATATGTCGAGATATCGACATAATATTAGGTATATGATATATTATACTCCCTCCTATTCTAAATAACCTTCCCTCTTTCCTTTTTTATCTATTCACAATACCTTCCCTCTTTCCTTATTTAGTAAAGTTTTATACTT
>VHZZ01000412.1:180378-197107 GCA_009801015.1 Silene noctiflora | reverse complement strand
TATATTTAATTGTGGGCTGGCTATTGAGCTAGTTTTTCTGTTGTAGAAAACCATTTAGTAATTCATTATACATTATGCTGCTTTCTGTCCTCTTTGTTTCATGAGTGCATTATACAGTGTCGTTTCTTTTTCATCTTTTAATTTGCCCTACCGTTTTATGGTGAAAGTTGGAGAAGTAATGCTAGCTGGAAGTTGGTCTGGAGTTTGAAAGGATGGCTGTATTGCCTCTAAGATTTGCTTCTGTTATGGGTCGACTAATGTTTCTACAGTATGAGTAGGGCTGTAAACGAGTCACGGTAGTTGAGCCAAATGCAGATAGTTGAGCTTCAAAGGGGTTTGGGTTCTACATCCAAGGGTGGTTTGTTCAAGATTCCTTGTGTTTACGCTGGACTCTATTAAGCATCCAGTTGTTTTTGCTTGCCTGATTTAGTTAATTGAATCGAGCACCCTATCCGTTCTTTTTTTTTACTTCCCATATCAATTTCTACACTTTTTACAACAAATAGTATCAAAACCATAAGAAGTGCAAGTAGTCAACGGGATTTAATACTTTATATTCGCTTTAAGAATAAAATTTACGGTTAGTGGTCGTTTGAGAATGATAGATCATGACGTTGGCCTTAATGCTAATTCATTCGCAGTATTCATATTCTTCTCATGACTTGTAACTGGTAAGACTGTAGGAGTTCCAGTGTTTCTTGTATTTCTCTGAATGATCACCTTCTTCCGTTTTAAAAACTTGTTTAGCTTAAATGATCTAATCACCAAACTCCCTCCTTTCCTTGTTTGTATACATTATTACAGGTCAAAGATATTTATGAGCCGTCACCTCAGGTGCCAGAGAGGGTTTACTCGTGTTTTGGGGTTAATATTCCCGCTGTACCTTCTCTGAGAAAGTATGTCCATTTCTCATATTTCTGAATCTGATGTACTATACTTCTTAAGTCTGGTATAGAGTATTTTAATTTGCGAGTAGCTTTGAAAATGGTCATGTTTAATCTTCATACTCTCTACTTGTCGATATTTATCTATTTTCTCTTCTGTTGTTTGTTCTTCAGGGAGTACGCTCAGCTTCTTGTTAGCCGCGGTTTGATTGGGGAGGCACTCAAAATATTTGAAGATCTAGAACTCTGGGATAGTCTTATATACTGCTACCGGTACTATGATGATGACCATCTTCCACTATTTTTGGTGGTATTTTTACTGTTTATTTAAGTCAATGAGTGATACTAAATGATATTTATGTTGTAGCCTGTTAGAGAAGAAAGCTGTAGCAGTTGAATTAATTAAGGCGCGGCTGTCGGAAGCTCCTAATGATCCAAAGTTATGGTATGTATCTTTCAATGTTGAAAAGCTCAGTTACAACATCAAGGGGATTTTTTTTTGTTATTTGGCGGGGCTTGCTGTTTGCGTGATAAGGTTATGTATGATATGAAAAAATAAAGTTATAATACCTTATTTATCCTAAAAGAGAAATTCGCTAGCATTTCCTGGGTTTTTATGGATACGATGTTATACCATGTACTTCTACTTAAATGGAATGTTGGTAGGAGTTTCATAACAACCTTTCTTATGAGTAACGGATAATATTAATTAAAGGACACCAAAGGGATGGCAAACGTATACAAATGGCTAGACAGATGCCCAGGCCCTTAAGCTCTAGTGAGTATTATTTGCAACAACAATTAAATTCAATGGGAATTTTATGAACACTTGTAATGTTGCAAATTTGTAATAAATGAATTCGCTAAATTTTGAATACGAGCTGTGGCTGATACCTTCGGCTGTGGTGCCTAGGTTTGTCAGGTGTGCTATGTCATATTTAGGCTAGGAAAAGGGTCATGCTAGTAGAGTAGTAGTTGTGTACTCGAGTATTAACTAATGGATGGAAAAGGTAGTGTTAGAAGGTGTTTTCCTTTGCTTATATACTCCTATGTTCAGATTTTACATTCTCAAATTTTCTCTCTTGCTTGTCGGGTATGTTTTTGTGGAACTTATCGGTGTCTCCCTTTGGAGTAAGTTGGGTCCATCCTTTAAAGGCTAAAGATCTACTGTCTACTTGGAAGAGAAGAAAAAAGGTTGGGTTGCTGAAGTTTGGAAGACGGTTCCTTGGCTATTTGGTGGTGTACTTGGATTGAACGGAACCATCATAATTTTGATGATGTTACCGCTACATGCAAAAATTCAAGTTTCAGTTTTTTTTACTATTGAATCTTTGGAGCCTTATCCTTCACCCGAATTGAAAATCGTCTTATCTTTTTTTTTTTTTTTTTTCCTTATGTAGATAAGATTACGCTTATAGTTTGAGAGCGTAACTATCCACCCCTCATACAAAAATTCAAGTTTCATTTTTTAAACTATTATATTTGGAGCCATATCCTTCACGCGAATTGAAAATCGTCTTTTTTTTTTTTTTTTTTTTTGTGTGTGTGTGTGTGTGTGTGTGTGTGTGTAGTAAAGATTACGCTTGTTAATTTGAGACTTAACCATCCATCTCTCATTGTGTATGTGGGCGTTGCATTTAAGATGTCTTTTTGTATATGACCGTCACCCCCATTGTCCTTTTGTAGATGGGCGGCACCTCTATGATATCTTACCTATAAAAAAAAAATCTTGTAATCATTGAGACCAATTTTCTTGACATCAATGCACCCGTTTTTTTTTTTTTTTTTTTGCATGCGCAAGTAACCCTAAAATTTAATTATGATTAACATAATTTGTTATGTTTATGGCTCATGTTTCTTTTCATTGTTTTTCTGCATTTTGTCAAATTCATAATGAAATATTCCATTTGTTTGGCCTTTTGAATTAGATCATTAGTTCATGAAATGCTCAATCCTTAGTTTTCGATTTTTCTCATTCTTCACTTCTTTTGATTAGTCTTTCTTATCAACGTGTCTATTTCACAGGTGCTCATTGGGTGATGTAACAAATGATGATGCTTGTTATGAGAAAGCTTTAGAGGTCTCAAATGATAGGTCTACACGAGCTAAGGTGCTTCCCATGACAACTTTTGATCCACCAACTTTTTTTCGCTCTATCACAGCATCGCTTTCTGCCTTTCTCTATTACTATTGTGAACTTATGATTTAAATTAAATCATATTGTTATTATAATTCCCTGATAGCTGATAGCTGGTAGCTGGTGGCTGTTGTCCTTCTTCCTTCAAAGGGAAATAAACAAGTGGTCAAGAAGTGAATGTGTTTGTGTCAAGACTATAATAGGTTGAAAGAAGATGAGACATAGTTTTAGTGTCCAATATCAATTCTCTCATTACATGTAATGGCAAGGTTCCTTCTATTTTTTGAGATTTCCCTAAATTTCTTGGCGCATCCAAGTTCATTTAGCTGTTGTTTGTTTATTGAATTACTCAATAATTTTTTCCCCATAAGGTTTGTGTTACGTTTGCCTTAATTACCCTCTTACTCTCTTAGAGTTTTGTGGCTGCTTCCACCAAACTTTGCCTCAAGTAAAATCCTATCCTCCTCTCTGCCTGTCATTTCAAGTCTTCACTGGCATTTCTATCTAAGGTGATATTTGTAGATTTGTGCTCATTCTTGCTGATAGGCTGTCCCATTAATAGTCGCTCATGGGGGGCGATAATGAGTCGAGCAGAGCACGAGCTTCGACTTGTTCTCATGAGCAAAATTTGAGCTCGAGATGATCTCACCTGCGTTTGAAAAAATTTGGATCATTCTCAAGCTCGTTCTCAAGCTTGCGAGCTTGAGCAGAGCTCAACTCATGCCTGTAGATAATTGTTTTTAAATTTTTGTTTTTTGTTTTGATTAGGGTGGAGGTGAAAGTGGTGTCAATAGAGGACAAGATAATAAGATGATGGGGAATCGACTAAGATGGTTTGGCCATGTGAGAAGGAGACCTATGGATGCATCATTTAGGAGGCTCGAAATTTGAGGAACAGAAAAGGTTGCAGTAGGGGTAGGGGGAGACCCAAAGAAGCTTGGTTGAAAGTGATTGAACATATATGAGATTTCTTAGGATTGAAGAGTTTGTGGGGAACTCCGCCTGTGAGTGTTTTCGGGCATTCATCCTAGAGAAAGGAGAAAGGAGGAGGGTTGCGGTAGGTTTGTGGCAGCCCGTGTAAAAACTTAGTCACATTTTATGGACATGAATCGGAATTTGGGACGGTTCTAAATGATGATTCATGTCAGCCGACCCTAAACCATTTTGGGATTAAGACTCTCATGTTGTTGTTGTTGAAGAGTTTGTGGGGATGGAGAGAGCAGAGTGGAGGGAAATGATACATGTGAATTTTTTTTTGTATCTGTTCTTATTTGAACTATTTATCGTTTTTATCTTAATTTTATTTGTTTACTTTTGAGATTTATCAAACGTTTAACCTAAAAACTTTTTATATAATCATACTTTGTTGATTTTCCGAAACATTAGCTCTTACTTCTATTTTCAAAACTATTGTTATTAATTTGTATTTTCGACCTGAATTCTAAGTTTCTATAAAAGAAAACAAAGTTTTTGATTTTCAAACCTATTAGTTTAACTTGACATTTGTATCGTGTGTCACTTCCCATTTGCTTTTCACTCTTCTTTTTCTATCTTTCGCATTTTGAGGTGTGCGATCACCCATTTGACAGTTCTAAAGGATGATTCATGTCACCCAACCCCAAATCATGTTCGGATTAAGGCTCTGTTGTTGTTATAGAAATCGAAAAATATTAGACAAATTTATTAGACAAATTAATGAGAACATTTGATACGGTGATAGAAAGATATAATCATAATAAAATATTATTTTAAAATAAGAGTAAAATATTATCTATTAACACAAGCTCGAGCCGCGAGCGAGCTTTTTGAGCCAAGCCAAAGGTAGCTCGGCTTGACCCGTGAAGTTCTCGAGCCAAGCCGTGTCTCATTGTCTGCCCACTCGGTAACATTATGGACAATAGGACGAGACATGGGTGTAGTAGTTAGTAGATCTTATTCTGCTGCCTGCTATTTTGCTATACTATTGTTGAGTGAGATTTTTTCTTTCTTAATGGTAGAGATCTCTTGCTCGAAGTGCATACAACAGACGAGATTTTGAGAGGTCCAAAGTTCTATGGTACGACCTGTTACTAGTTCTTGTTGTTTTTTGTACTGAGATCTGGCTATTAGGCTCCCAAGATTATCACTCTCCTGCTTTGGTGACAATGTTTTCACACAGGGAATCAGCCATGGCTTTGAATACACTCTATCCAGATGGTTGGTTTGCTCTGGGATCTGCTGCATTAAAAGTAGGCCTTTTACATTCTGACTCCCCAATTTTTTTTCTCGTCTTATAATTGCATGATAGGAATTTCACGTTTTTGTGATGTTCAATATCTTCCAAATCCTCGTGATATCATCTAGTGCTGCTTCCGATTATGCAGGCAAGAGATATCAACAAGGCAGTAGATGGTTTTACTCGGGCTGTTCAACTTGATCCTGATAATGGAGAGGCTTGGAATAATCTCGCCTGCCTGTATGAGCCTGTTGACCTAATTGTCTTTAATAGCTCAATTATTCATGGTTTTAAATATCATCAATTTGTCTGTCTTGCTGTTTCCCTCTTGTCCAGTTTTGGGTTTTTTCTCCACTCTTGAATCATTATCCAATGTAAAAAGTACTGAAACCCAATATACTGCTGATTATTAGGTTATCATTTGAGTTAGTATTATTTGGCTTACTCACCAATCACCACCACCTCAATAACAAAGCATGCGTCCCAAAATAATTTGTGTTGGCTACCTTTAACCAGTATAAGGAATCAGTGCTAGACGTTAAATTAAATAAAAGGTAGAAATGGTAAGATTAGTAAATGAGAGTGCAATAAAAGGCAAAGGGAAAAATTGAGATTAAAAGCTATGTAAAATATTGAATAGGCAAGATAAGAGAAAGAAAAGCAGGAGAAAATAAAAGACAGGAAAAAAAGGAAATAACATGAGCAGAAAAAAGAAAACAATAGGAACTATAGTTTGAAGGTTAATAGAAAATCGTCATAAGGCATCCCTTGTTTCAGATGTGTCATGCTGTATTTTAAATCTTTATCAATGGTGATGGAAGAGGCATGGTGTGGCAGACACATAATGAGCTAACTAAAGCCCTTTTGCACATAAATGAGAAAGTAAAGGTTCTAGAGAAAACACCTTGGCCGAATTTTGTTGTGGACTTGAGTATCATTTGGTTATTGACCTCTGATAAGATTTGTGTTAAGGAACTGAACTTTTGTATTCCACATGAAGATCATATTGCTTTTGCCTTAAATGGTCTGCCTTTTGTTTGTATCCTTTCCAAAATTTTTTATCCTTCCTGGCGTCCTCCTTGTATTGCAATTGAAGCCTTCTGCACCTTTTCGTCTTTTATATTCTTGGCCAAGGGTTTGGAATCCATCTATCTCTTTCTCTTCTAGCGTCCACGGGAACGGAAGCGTTTAAACGGTTTCTTTTATTTACTCGTTAGTCTTTATAATCAACTCAACAATCATATATGACATTCTATCATCTCATCTTTGTAATCACAGTCGATAATTCTCATATACCCAAACTAGACTGTTGATTTTGGTAGGCGATTCTAATGGCATGTATGATACAGCAAGTTCAAAAGTATAACAAAGTTGGTGAGGCCAGATCAGAGGAGCGAAGAAAGGGGAATATTGAGCTCAATCAATATTTTATTTTTTTTCATTTTAATTTTTTTTTTAATTTCTCTCCTTAAATATGTTAAAATAAATCACAAAAGACTCACTAAACTCTATGATTTACGAACTTCTTATCTTGTGAAGTAGTAGCCACTCAATGCAATTTTTTACACGATTTTAATATTGGGTCATATGGAAACCACCGCTTTGTGTTGATAAATTACATAGTTTTAAGTTTTAACTAAGGAGATTTATTGGGCTGTCAGAAACTCATAATTCATACTGACAAATGACAAATTAAGAACAATGAGAAAATCGGATCTGTGAAAAGCCAAACGTTTTAGACTGTGATGACAGTTGAGAGATAATACATCTCTGTTATACAATGCTGGCAGAATAGTACGTCTTTGGGAATTTCTGAATTCTGATATCCTTGTGAGATGAGTAATTGATAAATGGCTGTCGACATGTTTCTATCAGCCTGCAGCGTACCACCTTCCAGTTTCTAAAAAGTTTGATGACCAGACTTTAGTTTGATGTAATTGACTGTCGGGGGGAATCCTTGCTGACGAACAAATCACTGCAGATTCTGATAGCTTATTCTCTCAGCTAGTGTTTTGCTTAGAAGTTTCTGTTTCAGATTAAGACTTTTATTTTGCATGTGTATCAATCCATTAGAATCTCTGCTTACATTCTTATTATTTTGATCTGATCAATGCATGTGTGCATTTCTGTTAGACTATTTATGCATTGTTTTGATGGGCGCTCTATCTTTAACAGACATATGATGAGAAATAAGAGTGAGGAGGCTTTCATCGCATTCAAGGAGGCGCTCAAGTTTAAGTGTGTCATCTGTATTTCTTTTGAACCTTCCCAAGCTGAGATTAAGTGTTCTTTTGTGCACAGCTTTTAGTGACTCCTGTCATTTAACGTCTTGTCAGGCGGAACAGTTGGCAAATGTGGAAGAACTTTGGCCCAGTTGCGGCGGACGTTGGAAATCTTTTTGAGGTCAGCTCTTAAGAAGCTCTATATAACGATCTCTGTAAAAAAAATTATACCATGGTGGCATTATTAGCATCGCGCTCTTTCTGTTCATACAAGTCATACCAATGTGGCATTAATTAACATTACGTTCTTTCTGTTCATAAGAATCATACCAATGGTATTCAATGTGTTGCTAAGTTAACAAATTGACGATCTTTTGATAGATAAGGTTCTGGCTTATTTTTGGAACATTCTGGTAACAACAGATTACATGTATCACTAACACTATGAATGAGATACTTCCATTACTTGAATTTAGTAGAGCAAATTGTACTGTATACAACTTATGAAGGTTATCTGTCTTACCACAAACGGTTGGAGACTGTATTTGCTGAGTTTATTTCCAACGGCTGAGATAAGCCATGACTATTGATTCCGAGATCCAGGCCAAGACCGGGAATCTTACCTTGATTGAACTTGTTCCAAAACTATATGACTTAGATGTTCGGCGAAGTCTGTCATGTGTCCATTGATTGTAAAAAAAATGTAAACCTGAGGTTTTTCACTGATGTTCAGTGTAGTCGTGTAGTCCATTGACTGCTTGTCCTGTAAAGCTGGAGCTCTCACAGTGTTTGTGTAGCTAGTCATGTAGTCTATTGACTGCTTTTTTGATTGAAGGACACCACCACTTCTGCTAGGGATTTTCGGGATAGGATCCCTTGGTTCTCTTTCTGATGTAGCCATATAGCATGTGAGTTATTTTCTCGTGCCAGCTTTACATGCAACATATGTAAGTTTGCCGAGAGCTGAGCTGGTAGGGTAAAAAATAATCTGTGCTGAAGAACAGTATCTCGTTTTGTTGTTGTTAATTGGTAAAAGTAAAAGCAAGCGCAAATGGAGGAGAATGATAATAAAAACTAGATGTAAAAATACGCATACTGGGTAGTAGTGCGCAATTGCGGATCACCAGCTATGGCTCTTACAGAAGGCGCCTTAGAGCATTTTGTCTAGTGCATCAATGAGTATTGAGCCTGGGTGCCCCCAAGTTGTTCTTTGGTAAACTATAGATATTGAATGAAATTGGCTCTCTCCTCTGACTGGCATATGATGGCAAATGTCTCAATGTTACACTGAACATGATGCGTTTATTTTGGTTGCTTCCTTTTCTATTTGGTGTAAAGTACTCAAGTCTAATTGACTGTTCCTCTTTGCAGGCTGTGAAAGCAATACAAATGGTTTTAGATCTTAGTGGCAATAAGAGTTATGATGGAGAATTGGTGGAGAGATTGATGCAAGAAATGGAGAGGCGAGCTTTGTCTCAGGCTACAGCTACTACAGCAAGTGATACAAATTGTACTGCAGAGACAGCTTTGCAATCTGAGTTTTCAGAGTCGAGGGAAACTAAACTCTTGATGGAGTCGCTTGGGAAAATTCTTAAGCAGGTGTGTTAACTATTCTTGTTGCTTTCAGACTCTCTATTTGCAGTCCTTTTAAGAGGCCAAATATGAAGCCCCAGAGATTTTCAAATATATTGGCATGACGAAACCTACTGTTGATCGCTACACTTGAGTAATTGAATTGAGTGGTCATTAGATGCAATTTATGACGCAATTTTTACCATGGCTCATGCAGAAACAGTCTCTGTATTTAATTAACATAAGGGTAAGTAAAGAGGGAAAATGAGAGGACAAACATAGCCCAAATTCAATTGAATGAACAGATGGAGAGGATCTTCATTCTTTTCCTTGGCAACTTCTTAGAACAGTTCTTAAAATGAATGAGATGGACGGGAATGTTCTAATGATGGGGGTAAAGGGTAAAACAGTGATAAATTGTATTGATGCAAGGAAAACTTGAATTTTTGCTGGAATATACTTTTTTTGGCTGTATGTGGATTTTGATAACAACCTTAGCTCAGATATTTTCGAAAGAAGTAGGAGTCAGTGGGTCACTAGTCTCTTGTTCCAGGACATGGTGGAGAGATTGAAAAGGAGAAGGATGTTTTGAGAATTTAGTACTTGAAAGGGAACAAAATAAAATAGAAGCAATGAAAGGCATTAACTTGTCATTTTCTGTCCGGTTTAAATTTCTCTTTTACCTGCTCTTATACCTATGAATCTATGATACTTGATTTTCACTCATCATGTTTTTAGTTGGCATGCATCATGTTTCTACTACAACAATGATAAATAACTTCAACAATGCAATCCGCAAAAATTAATGGTCACCATGACTTCATCTTGTCTTTCTTTTACTTGTATGTGAACATTTAGAACTGCTAATTGGTTTCTATTTGCAGATTGTTCTGAATGTTGGAAGTGGAGATATGTGGGGCTTGTATGCTCGGTGGCATAAGCTTAGAGGAGATCCAAATATGTGTTTGGAGGCCCTGCAAAAACAAGTTAGATCATACCAGGTATCATATTTGATAATTTTTTTATTCCTGATTAGTTGTATTCATGCAGTGTTAGTTCTCCATTAAAATTATATATGAAGAAGCTAATTTATGAAGTTGAGAGCTTTTACTTTGTGTGGCTTGTATCATCGTCCACATCATTCGATGCTCTAGAATCATTTGCAACATGCCAACCGGTGGAGTCTTTTAAGCAATTAGATGGTGTTTCTCTTTTGGTTGAAACTGCAACAGAAGGGGAGAGAGATGTGCAAGAGAGGGACAGAGGAGGGAGAGAGAGGCCTATTTAAACCTTATTACTGACTGGTTGCTTTAATTTCCACATGGTTCTTACAGTTCTTTAAAAAAATCCATACTACAAAATACTCGTAGTAGCAATGCTCAATGAACTCTCAAGTAGCATAATGTTTTGTAAGTTCTTCAGCCACATTGGATCTGTTGCTTAGTGTCTATTAAAGCAATCAGTACACTTTTATATGCTTGTGCGAGCAATAAAGATGGTGTCTGATCCATTGATACTGCTGAACTTTTATTCTCCTTGGAAAACTTTTTGATGGTGTGCGCTTTATATGTTAGGTACTTAGGTTATGGTCATTACATAACGGTGTGTGAGCAATTTCAGTATATTTCCTATACTTCAAAGCAAAGCTTTAGCTGCTTAAATCTTAAATACGGGTGACAATTAAAATAAGGATTTGTTTGGGCACATTTGGAATGGTGTATGTATAAAATAACTTAAAGGATTTCTGATTGTAGTACTGTCCTCTTGGCCTCTTGGGTATTTTTTGTTATCCTTTTCTTATGATACATTTATAATTGCTCATTCCTTTTCTGGCTCCTTAGGGTTCGGAAGTTGGGAATGACATTACTCAGTTCAGAAAGTTTGCCCGTGCGTCATTGGACCTTTGTAACACGTATATTGAAATATCATTTTCAACTGGAAGTCGTAGAGAGCTCCATTCCGCTGACATGCATCTTCGTAGCACAATCAAGCGGGTAACTTTTTCATCAGCTTAATCAAGTAGAAGAATTAACTTTTTATGTCCAGAGGCGAGAGAGTATTTACTGTTATATACCCTGCAGGCTATTACATTTTCTGACACAGAAGAGTACAAGGCCCTCCAAAGTTGCCTTGATCAAGTTGAGATAAGGCTTAAATCTGAATCACTGATGACAGCATCTGTGAATGGCTCATAAATACATGTACCATTTTTTTAGAGGTACTTCACAGAACGTTATATTCCTTCTAAATTGCTTCCATGAAGTTGCCTCTAGATTTAATTTCCCGCTCAGTAGCGATGCCTTTGAATGTCAATTTCATCCTTTTTACACCTGCCAAAAGTAAATATGGTGTTCTACATAGTTGGGACTTGGGAGTATGGCTCACTAGACCGTACTTACATACTGCAATAAATCACACATTTTTATTTGTTGACATGTCTCTTAACTATATGCTGGGTTTTTTTCCAGGACACTCAGAAACGGCGAACAAGACAAACTATTTACATGTGAGTGAACAACCTATAGAAAGGGTCTCGGAGGTTTGAATCTCCTATTGCGAGGGGTTTAGAATGATTAATTCAAGCAGATGACCTTCTCTTCTATGTGTACATGGTTTTGTAGTCTTGTAGGTTTTTATTTGGGTAATCATTTGTTTTGTCAACTGGTTTAATTTATTTATGTCTTTTGCCTTTGTTATCTTGCTATCTCCATCCGATATTAATGTTCGCATTTGACCTGATTATTGTACATCGATAACAAGGCAAGACAGATATTCCTGCTCATCATCAATTAGACCTTACCTGCGTATGTCCTGATCATCTCTTAATGGTCTCTGAAATGACTTTTCCCTCTGTTTGGAGGAGATCCAGATACATGGTCAGTTTTTGAGGAAGTGTTTGAGACAAAATTTTATGCGAGGATTCTTGACGATGTACCAGCACACGATTGGAGGGAATTATAGGTGAAGATTGATGACATGAAGTCAGGACCCTTTGCCAACAAAAATAAATGGGGAAATCAGTTGAATGAGTTTAGTTTGAGAGGAAGTGGTCAGACAACAAACTTCACAAGGAGCTGTTGAGAGGAAGTAGGAGGGGCGCAGGAGGAGGCAGAGGTAGAAGCTCTTGTATGTTGAGGGAACTATAAGAAGCAGCGGAGGCCTGCATAGAACAAGTACACTCTTGCAACAAAACTTATCCAAAGCATAATAACCAAAAAAGGGTTTTTTTTTTGTCACACAACCTTTAAAAAAAGCGAAATTTCAAATGTCATCTTTAAAAAAAAAGGTTTGTTAAACAAAACTTTTAGGGTGTGTTTTGGATTGAAGGATTTGGAGAGAAAAGAAAGGGAGGGAGAGTAGTGCAGGACAGGTGGGGGTGGGAAATTTGGGTTTTCTTCATCAAGCTCAAGCTATGGATCCCAATGTTCTTTATGCTGCTGCTGGTACAGTACAGGGAATGCTTGTTAGGGATCAGAGGATTCAAGAAGCTATCCTGAACAGAGTTGAAAGTGATAGGGACTGGGCTAGGATGGAAGATGACTATAGAGGATACAATCAAACTTTTGATCCTCCTCCTACAGGCTTACCAGTGGTTTATCATTTCCAAGAAGATGTGCAAGGTCAACAAGGAGCTGGAGATATTGAGGGATCGGCTGGGTCGACTGATATGAAATTGGCTATCCCTTCACCTGAATTACCCACTGAAATTATCAGCATTAGTGATGACTCTGAAAGGGAAGCTTCTCCTCTGGGGTCTTGGGGGTCCTTATCCTGATCTTTTGGCCTTAGGATCTGATGAATCTTCTGGAGTAAAACACACTTCAACCATAAATCTGATATCTACATCTAAGGAGACTGTTCAGATTAATACCGATCTAAATTTGAGTTTGTGAAGGAGTGTTACTGCTGATTAGGAGCTGGAGGGGGTCACTTCTAGAGCAAGGGATACCTATGTTTGCTTAGCTTCAACTGCAATTGAAAGGAAAGGTAAAGAACTGCAGAAGGGTCTGGCTGGTTTCAAGAGGGGGAAATGGAAGTCTAGGATTGAGAATGATGATAAAGGGGCTTTGCCATGCTGAGGTCTCAGGAGTGGATAAGGGGGCTGCTGCTGGTGATGGAAAGGAGGTTGCTGAAGCTTCTTTCTGTATCTCGAGGGTTGGGGCAAAGTCTATGCTGATTGCTAAAATGGATGAAGGAGGCTTGGGAGTCCAGTCCTACTCGGATGGCTTTATGGGACTGACTAACCTGTACCACCAACCAGCTTTTAGAGAAGAAAATAAAGAAGCACTAGCAAGGGCAAAGAAGAGGAAATGCTGCACGCAAGTTACCGGAGGTTTGGTGCCTGAGGAAGCTATGGAGTCCAAGGAGCAGGCGCTGATGTATATCAATTAGATGGCAAAGAAGAAATGTACTAGACTGGGCATTCACAACAACAAGAGGTCTGAGACTGGTTTTTACATGAACGTGGATGATATGGAGTTCATGGAATCTTCTGGATTGTCTATGCAGGAGGTGACAGATGCTGAAAAGGATGGCAAGGATGATGGCTTTGCGGAGGTTGGGCCTTCACAACCTCCTCTTTCGCCATGAAAGGATTAATCTGGAATTGTAGGGGTCTAAGTAATACGCTCGCCCCTACAATTTCGAAGATAAGAGCGTTGTTAGGTTCTTATGTTTATGATTTTGTTTTTTTCATGGAGACTAAATGTAGTCTGGCTAGTATTAGCCCTATTTTTCGTTCTTTTGGTTTGGTGAATTTTGCGATCACCAGCGTACAAAATCACTCGAAAGCTTGCTTTGGTCCGTCAACAGGTTAAAACATGGACTCTAGATAAACGAGAGGAGTGGAAGAAGAAGTGGGATGATTTCGATGATCAATTGGAAAAGGGGATGGAATTAGCGATATGTCACAAGGATGAGGAGTTGTATACAAAGACAAATGAGAGTGTGCGTGGCTTTGCTAGGGCGGCGACGCTTTTCTGGAGACAAAGGGCTAAGTTACGTTGGACTCTGAAAGGGGATACTTGCACCAAGTACATCTTTAATTGGGTGAAGGGTTGAGTTGGAAAAAAATTCATTTATGGGATTAAAATCTCTGAATTTATGTGGGAATATGATCTGGACAAAGTGAAGAAAGCCTTTCAACTTTTTTATGAGGACTTGTATGGTGTAAATAATCCTACTTTGAGTAATGAGAATGATGGAGTGGATGAAAGTGTGTTTAGAGGTTTCTATGCCAAGATAAAAGATGACGATGTGGTTTGGCTTGATCGACCTTTTACGTCCAAGGAAGTCAGACGAGCGGTTTTCCAAATGAGACCTCTTAAATCTCGGGGTCCTGAAGGTATTACAGCGATCTTTTTTCAAAAATGCTGGGGCCTGATTAAAAAGGACTTCCTTAGGGCCGCTCTGTCTGTTCTTAACTTTGGCAGGATGCTAAAAGAGATGAATAAAACCTTTATCACGCTTATATCCAAGTGTGACAATCCAGAACGGGTACAGGATTTTCGGCCGATTAGCCTTTGCAACGTCTTTATGCGGATCATTACTAAATGTATTGCCAATAGGATGGAGAAAGTTATGGTTTATCTGATTAGTGAGTTCCAGAACGCTTTTATTCCAGGAATGGCTATAGCGGATAATTTTTTGTTGGCACACGAGGCTATCCATAAAATAAATAAGCACAAAACTGGGAAGTGTGGACGTTTGGCCTTAAAGGTAGACATGAGCAAGGCCTATGATCGGGTAAGCTGAAATTTCCTTAATGCCTTCCTAAGCAAGATTGGTTGCCCACCAAAACTTACAGGCCTTATCATGAGTTTGTGACTACGGTATCATACGAAATTCTCTTTAATGGGTCGCCAATGCCGCAGTTTAGGCCGAAATGTGGGTTAAGACAGGGTGATCCCTTGTCGCCTTACCTTTTTCTGTTATGTATGGAGGTCCTTTCAGCTAAGGTTCAATATGCCCAACAATGTGGTTGGACTAGAGGGATTACCTTATGTCGGGAGGTCCCACCGCTAACCCACTTGTTTTTCGCGGATGATGCTATTTTCTTCCTCAATAATAAGAAGACAGCGGTGGTGACGCTTATAGATATTGGAAAATTATTGTAAGGTATCTGGGCAACGGATAAATGACGACAAATCTGGCCTCATTTTTAGTCCCAGTACTACTCTGAGTAGTGCAAGAATGTGCCTTCAGGTTCTTAATATAAAAAATAACAATGGAATTGGAAAATATCTTGGCTTACCTACGGAGTTTCAGGGATCCAAACAGGATATTTTTCGAGGCATGGTGGACGGAGTTATGCAAAGAATATCTTCATGGAACGGAATCTTCTTATCACCAGCTGGTAGATTAACCTTGATCTCGTCGGCCCTATCAAATCTTTCTATCTACTTTCTATCGGTGTTTAAAATACCGGTAAGTGTGACATCAAAGATCCAATCTCTGTTGTCACATTTTTGGTGGGCGGGATGTAGATTGAGAAAGACGATTCACTGGTGTAGTAAGAATTTTCTGAGTTTACCAAAGAGTGAAGGGGGCTTGGGCATTCGTAATATTGAGTGCCTTAACCATGCACTTTTGGCTAAACATGTTTGGTGGCTAGTATCAAATGATGATTCGTACTTCTGCAAGGTGTTTAGGACAAAGCTTTTGGGGAACCTTAGGCCAAATGATGATCTGGTTTGTCTAAATGGAAATAATCTGTCGTGGGGAGCTCGAAGTATGAGATATGGCATGGAGTTGATCGGACAAAATGTGGGATGGTGGCCGGGAAGGGATTCTAACCTCCTGGTATGGACTAAGCCGTGGGTGGGAGGTGAGCTCCCGAAGCCGAAGGAGGAAATCCTGCAACAGGAGTTCTGTCATCTAAAAGATCTAAGGATCAAGGATATCCGGATGAGGAATGGGTCTTGGGATGAACCTAAGGTAAGATCCCTTTTTACTGCAGATACCGCGAATAAGATCTTGGCAATTCCGTTTTGTGCAACACAGCTACAGGATGACATTTATTGGAAATACACAACAAATGGGGTCTACTCTGTAAAAAGCGGATACGCTATTGCTTTTTCTTTTTGGATGGATGCAAATGGGAGTGAAAAGGATAAAACGAGAATAAATCTCCTTGCAAAGATTTTCTGCCGGAAAAAGTTATGGAGGTTACCGATTCCGCAAACCTGGAAAGTCCTGCTCTGGAAAATTATCACTGACACATTACCTCTGGGAGTGGGTTTGGTGAGACGGGGAATTGGGGTGGACCCGGGATGTAAACTTTGCCTCTCGGAAATGGAGTGTCTTGAGACTAGGGAGCATCTTTTCAGGGATTGTGAGGTCAGCTCGAGAGTCTAGGCGTGCTCGGATTTTGGGATTAATGTACGTAATGGCAACCACCTTGGGGTGGGGGAATGGGTTATTAACTGGATTAACTTCTTGGGAAAGATGGAAGATAAGGAAATAAAAATTGTGAAATTCTGTGCCACACTCTGGTGTATTTGGGGCGCCTGGAATAAAACAATCTTTCAGGGAACAAGATTCCATCCACGACTTTTCTTCCAACTGTGGAATGATACGGTTCACACGGTGTTT
Organism: Silene noctiflora; assembly: GCA_009801015.1. Taxonomy (NCBI): domain Eukaryota; kingdom Viridiplantae; phylum Streptophyta; class Magnoliopsida; order Caryophyllales; family Caryophyllaceae; genus Silene; species Silene noctiflora. Next base: position 180,484 of record VHZZ01000412.1, on the reverse strand, counting down.
CAAGCCTCCCTTGTGTCTGCGGGGAAGGTTTCAGGGATTATGAGGAAGGATTATTGGGGTGAAAAGGAAGAGTTAAGGAACGGCGTGCCTCTTTTTACAGTAGGAA